>APFE031580696.1:90406-134856 GCA_000404065.3 Pinus taeda
AAATCTCCTTAGGAAATTGATCTTTCCAAGGAATGCTTGCAGTTCTTTTATGTTTCTTGGATAGGGGATTTTGAGGATGGCTTGAATTCTTTCAGGGTCAATTCTAATCCCATCTTTTGATATGATATGGCCCAGAAGCTTTCCTTCCTCAAGGGGAAACAGGGACTTCTTGGGATTCAAGGAAATTCCATATTTCCTGCATGTCATGAAAAATTGCCTTAAGTGCTTAAGGTGCTCTTGGTCAGATTTGGAGAATGGGGTTAGATCATCAAGGTAAAAAACAAGGAAATCATGTATCTCCTTGGAAAATGCAATATCCATTACCCTTTGAAAGGTAGCACCAACGTTTTTCAACCCGAAAGGCATTTTAACATACTTAAATGTTCCCCACGGTGTGGTAAAGGCTGCCTTGTCTTGGTCGTCCGGGTGAACAAGTATCTGATTAAATCTTGAAAATCCATCTAGTAAAGAAATTCTAGAGGAACCCACTACCCTTTGTAAGATATGGTCCATTTTGGGAAAAGGGTAGTGGTCTTTTAGAGAGACCTAGTTTAAATTTCTCAAGTCTACACACAGTCTTATCTCTCCTGTTTTTTTCCTAGTGGGAACTAAATTAGATACTCATTCAGAGAATCAGATGGGTGCAATGATACCTGCTTCAAACATTCTCTTTATTTCTTTTTCGATAAGGGGAAGAAGCATGGGGTTCATTCTTCTAAGTTTCTTTTTCAACGGTTTTTGATTTGGTTTCAAGGGAATGGTATGTTGGATCCCTGAGGTGTCATAGGACTTCAAGTCCTCATAACTCTAGGCAAATACATCTTGGAATTCTTTGAAAAAATCCACGTATTTCGGTTTTTGATCAGGGGGCAGTTTTTTGGACAGCTTAATCATTCTAGGCTGCTCTACTATTCCTATGTTGTGTTCTTCTATAGCAGAATTCAGAGGCTCCATTTTTGGCTTTTTGGGCACATCATTGTCATCAAACATGTCTTCTAATGGGGTAAGGCCGACAAGTAGAAAATTACTCTTTAGATCAATAAACTCATCCTCTTCTTTGGTTGTTTCCTCTAAACACATTTGTTTCAAATGCTCTATGTTTGTATTGTTAAACACAGTTCGGTTAAGGATTTTCCTAGCTGTTGCAGCTATGAGGGCCTGCTGATTTTCTTTTGTTAGATGTTGGGAATCGTTCATGGCATCCATGTCAATGTTAGTGTTGGAAAATTCGCCCTCAAGAGTGAGGAAATTGTTGATCTGGGCATCATTTTGAAATACCTGCCAATCCTTAACATTGTTAGGGACTGAAGGTCTGTATTTTATTTCAGCGGTGAAAAGGTGATTTGGTTCAAAGGGAAGCTTGCATGTGCTAGCAAAGGTTGCTAGACTGTGGGCATGAATATTATGATTTCTTGAAATTTTGGCAAGCTTGAATTCATTGAAAGACTTGAGTATTTCGATGGCAGCTGCCCTGTAAGCTCTCATTCTACTGCCATTAGTAAGAAAGTTACCTTTCATTTGTTGTATAATCAAATTGGAGTCACCTAGGATGGACACTTTTGTAGCTCCTAGGACTTTGAGCAGTTTAAGGCCTGAGAGAAGAGCTTCATACTCTGCCATGTTATTTGTACATCTGAAATTGAGTCTATAGGCATGGCCTTCTACGTGATTATCATGTGTATTGTAAATCCATACTCCTACCCCTGCTCCTAACTTGTTTACAGAACCATCAAACTCTAATTACCATGTGTTTTCTTGTTCGAGGTTTGTATTGAGAGTTTCAGTTTTTTGAGGATTGGGCAGACTTACCATTTATGTTTTGGGATGTTCTTCTTGCTCTTTGTTGGTTGTCTTGACTGTTGAGACAATTTCATGGGTATTGGCAACCGATTCCTCATTGATGTATGTTTCTTGTTCCAAAGATAACGGCTTATCATCAGTTGGAGGGCTGCTGTTATCATTGAATAAAATAAAAGAATCCATATCGGAATGGATTGAGTAAATTGGAAAATTTTGGGGCTTGTCCTCATTGCTTACCACATACTTCATCAATGTTTCTCTATACAGTTTCTTTGGTTGCCCAAAGATAGATATAGTGGCATAAGAGAGGTCGAGTTGAAGGGATCCTTGTAATTTTTTTCTCAACGATCTAGATAGGAGCGTGCCATACTTTGTAGAAATGTCAGCAACTACTACGTCCATTAGGATTGTTTTGTTCGGGAATTGGACTAGAGACACGTAAAGGTCATTAATCAAGCCTAAACATTGGACTTGACTTGAGTCAAAGGAATATAGATCTTTGTATGGTCTTCCGACATCAAGGTTCAACCTTTCCATTATAGCTTTGGGCATAAGGTTATGTGAGGCACCCGAGTCAAACATGGCATTATGCAATATCTTGTCATGTATGTGCAGACTGACATAAAAAGGTGGAATAGGTCCATATGTTGATTTTCCGTTAACTTCTGGACCAAACAGTAGCTCGGGGATATCGTCTAAAACATTTACATCATCCCTTACCTCTAGTAGTTGAAGTGACCTTTGAATTTGTTGCCTATATACATCATGTTTGGCATGTTCTAAGAGGGGGATGGATATCTTGAGTTTTCCAATCTCTTCTTCTAAACTGAATGGTTTTTCCAATGAGTTCTTGGCGTTGATAGTGGCAGATTTCTCTTTTTAAGGCATACTCTCTATGTTTTCTTTTGGAATGTCAATGTTATGATGAATGTCAGTTTGTGGTATTTCTACTTTGCGAGGATGTTTTGGAGTGTCGTTCAGATTTTATTTTGGGGAGGAAGCAGGTAGAGGCCGATCAATAGGAGGTTGTGTGTCTATTATATCCTCCACAGTTACTTGATGCGGGCTTGAGACAGAGCTATCAGCTGGTTGAGTTATGGTGACATTATCTTTAATTTTGTTGGGTTGTTTGCTATCTTTTGTTGTGCTAGATGCAGGGACATAAATGGTCCTTGTTCTCAATTTGTATTGTTTGTGTACTTCATACACATCGGTATCAGAACATTGTTTGAAATCGAAAGACTCTCCCGACTTGGTGTGAAATTGTTTTACATCAGGGTATTATCGGTCCTCTTCAGTAAGAAAGATTTGCTGTTCCTTTTTCGAATCTATCAGGTTCATATGAGTCCCATCTATGGGCTCACTAGATGTAGATGCCTCTTCATAGTTTGCTTGGAAAGGAGGTCTAATATCATGGTCGGGACTGGCCCTTCCAGCGTTTGTGTTTTGAGTTTTTCTGAAATTCGGATTCCTTATGGCATTGGGCTGTTGACCTTCCCATGAAGTTTTCCTCTCAACATTTTCTACTTTGTCTCCCAGTCTGTGGATGCCACTAATAATAGCATCTAGCTTCTGATCGAAGGCTGAGGGTTCTTCCTTAAAGGTGGTTCTTCTCTCAGTTCTGGCTCAGCTTCTTTTAGCAATTATATTTGCCTCCACACTAACAGCAACATCTTGCATTTCTACAAGGCTTTGAGGGGCTCTTTCCCTTAACTGATATGCCATTTTAGCATCAAAGCCATCAGGGAATTTGTACAAAGCGAGATCAGGTGGAGGTCTTAAATTTTGTGGTATTGCGTTGTAAAAATTATTAAAACTTGCACAGTAATCCAAAACCATTTCCTGAGGTCCTCTTTTGATAGTATCATACTCAGATAGTAAGTGTAGGGGGTCTTGCGTTTTCTCCCATCTCTTAATAAATGTCTGATAGAAGGCTTCAGGGTTTAATATGGAATTGGGTGTGAGTTCCCTAAACCAGGTTCTAACATCACTGGTCAAACATTGGACAAAAATCTTCATTCTCACGCTGTCATCATCAATTTCATAACTCTCGAAGTAATCCTACATTTTCTTTGTATGCTGTAGGGTGGTGCAGGAGTTTGTGCCATCAAAATATTTAATTTTTGTCTCGTATTCCTAAGGCATAGCCCTGGGATTAGCAGGCAGCTGTAAGGGCGCATATCTATTAGCCATGTTGATAGGGATAAGCGGAAAAACTGGGGCAACTGGGATTACACGAACAACTGGGGTAGAAGGAGTAGTAGTGGTAGTAGGAGTATAGGATGGAGGTGTAGAAGAGCTGCTTGCAGAAGCGGGTGATGAATCAGGGGAACTTGGGGTTGACTGAAATAGAACTTTGACAGGGGTTGGAACACTGCTTGGCTAAACTGTTTCAGGACTCGCAACAGTTGGATCTTCTTGTTGCTTTTGTCTTCTAATGATATTAGGGATTAAATTCGGGTTTTCGAAAGTAGTTGGGCGATTAGGATCTGGATTTGACCTTGCATGACGCATTTGTTTCTTAGGAGCCAGATTCTAATCTTTTTATTTTTTATTTTTTATTTTTTATTTTTTTTGGAAATGTTTCTGAAAACACAGGTCGACCGAGCTTTCAAAGGTCGGTTTCTTCCTCTGTGGAGCTGCACTGGTTTAGTGAGATTATCTGAGGAAGTACCCAGTGGAGTAGCCATTATGTTATCACTCAGGTTGTCCCTAAGCTCCTGTAGGGATACGACCGAGGTAACCACAAACCAATCTTTGGACTACAGGTTCTAGCCCACCCACAATTAGAGATGGCTCTCTCTTTATGATTTAACTTTGTTGATGATGATTTTAGGCTAGTTGTTGGGTTCAGGGTTCTTGTTTGTGTTTGGATGGAAGGAAAATTCTTTCAAGCAGAGAGGCAACTTATGAAGTGATAAGTTTCAAACCATTGGGCATGGAGTCATGGGTTAGGATTGCCGGTGTGTTTTCTTGGTCACAAGAGGAATATGGAGCGGGATAGCTGCACACAACACAACTTTCAAACTAAAAATATGAATGACATGTAAGGAATGAGAGGCACTTAAGAATCTCTCGCTCAGCTTAACAAAGGGAAAGGATGATCTCTATCTAGGGGCAATGAAGAATCCCTGGATAATTTTCATGCATGATAAGGTTAGGCCAAACATGATCCATGTGGAATTCATATTTATGCCTAAACTGAGGAAAACATAAAGAAACAACAGAAATTTAGCATAGAGTGCAATTAAACAAATTCTAAGCTAATCTTCTTTTCTGTTGTTTAGATGGTAACTTGTGAATGGAAAACAGAGGTAAGAAGCACTTATTGAGTTATGCAACAGCACAAGAATTCCATAATCACTCTTCAACTGTTAAACACAGTGAACAATCCATTCTCCAAAGCTCCTAAGCAATCTTTGATTATAGAAACTGTCAGGTATTATAGTGCGAGTCTCTCCTGGAGAAAAATCAGCTAAGGATAGCTTGTCAACCAACCAACCCTTAATACAATCTTCAGGGCTGTTTTTATAGTGCAAATATCTCAGAATCATTTATTACAACCGACCTAAACATGTGTGAAGGAAAAATATTTTTCTAAAACCTAATTGTTGCTGGAATTAAATGCAAGTAAGTCCTTTGGGCTGCGTTAGAGGCAACTGAATCAAGTTGAGTTGATGAGGTGTCCTGTGTGACTTGGTGCAATGGTTTTGTCATAACTCTGCATTGAGTTCTGGTCCACTGATCTTCTGTGAGTTTAATGTGCAGTCATTTGTGTTGGTGAGCCTTCAATGCGTCTTCAATTGCTTCTTGACTTTCAGAGCTTTCGTTTTAATGTTGGATTTGTCTCGAGCCCTAAGAAAATATCCTCTCATACACTTTTCCGCTACATTGATGGTCTTCGTCGCTTCCTGATACTCTTTGACGTGTTCCTCATCTGCATATTTGATCTGATGCTCTTTAATCTTTGTTGCTGGTCTCTCTCTGTCTTCAAATTCGTTTAATTTGGCAAAATCGGGCAATTTCGGGCTTTTTCGGTGCAAAAAGGGCCAAGGAATCAAAATATTCCCTAAAGATTCCTCAATGTAGCTCATTTCCTGTAGCGATGAGCAATTAGTGCTTCGTGCTAATCGCCCATCGAAAACTGCCTCTGTTTCTCGTTCCGGAGCTCTGAAGCTCGACTTTCTCTCTTGCACGTTTTTCCCCTTTCTTTTTGCTGCTGACTTCAGTTGTACGGTGGATGACGTGAGCGAGGTGACGTGGCAGGGTGATGTGGCAATGATCTAGTCGGTAGGGCGACTCATATGTTACTGTGATGCGATATACTTCTTTTGATGCGATCGCAATATCACATCGGCGGAGAATGAGAAGGTATTTATTTTGGAAACGCGATGCTTGCGACCGCCGATCGCCGATATCGCGATAGTGCATCGGGCGAAAAGGAAAGGGGCACACCTATGTGGTATAAAATATTGCGATATGCCAATCGCGAGATGGCATCGATGGAGCGTCCATCGGGAAGAAACAACAGCGATCCATAATACCCTTGCGACCTCTGATTGCGATAATCGCATTGGAGAGGGTTAACAAGGATCAAAAGAATGTTAAGGCAATCGGAAAGGGTTCATTGTGATCGGAATGAGTGAGTATGTTCTTTTGAAGAGTATTTGAGGCCTTGGAAGGGGTCCGATAACCTAGAAAGTAATTTTATGCTTTGGAAGGAGTCCATTGCATTAGAAGATGGTTTGAAGGGGCAACATGAGGGTTCTTTCCAAGTTTCAGATACACTGAGCAATTCCCGGGTGGTACTTATGGTTATTTTCAACCAGGGGGAGGGGATATTTACATAAGGGGACTATCTACATAGTTTTAGTAAGGGGATGGGGAAAATATAGGGAGATAAATAATAATGTCAGTAGTTAATATGGAGATGACAAGAAAACGCTAAGTTTCAGAGATATTAGGCTTCAAAGCGGAGATAGAACCTTATAGAGAAAGTATGGATCCTCCTTGAGTGAAGCAGATCCTCACCCAGGCTAATGACATGGAAATTGATGAAACTTAAGAGGTATCAAGAAGATCTTGATCTCTTTCGAAGAAGTTAGTGAATGATTTGGGGAAGAAGAAGAAAGGGAAGTTAGTTATGTCTGATTTGAGCTCCTCCATATGAAATTTCCTGATGACTGTGACCTCAGTAGAGATAATACTTTGAAAACATAAAATTGATCATAAATCAAGATTCTGCAACCTCAAAACTACCTACCCCACCTACTTACCTAACATTTTTTCTTCTTTTGGTTTGGGTGCACTTGGACTTGCAGACCTAGCATTTCAATTTTTCTTTTTATGCCTTCCTATCTACAAACTACCCTTATTTCTTCCAAGGGCCCAGATTAAGCAGTTGGGATCCTTTGATTCTCTATCCATCTAAGAATCTTCCAAGATTAAGCTATTTGGACAGATTTTCATTCTCTATATTCTAAAATATGAAATTGAAACCTAGGGAGACCAAGATTAAGCTATTTGGACCTCCCTGTAGCTGAAAATTCTACAAAACTGGAATGACTCTTCAAAACTGGAAAGCAGTAGATGAACTTTGAGTAACATTCTTTCCTTGGTGACTGTTTAGCAAATATGGAGCATTGCAGCATGAAAAGTATGACATATTTGGCCTGTAAAAATGTCAATCATGAAATATTAGTAACCTGCTGTAGCAGGAGGCTAACACCCCCAAGAGTAAATACTTGATTGGTGGACTCCATTACCTCAACCTAAGATCAATGCAGGAACAAGGATGTTATTCCAAATTAAATAGATTTTATGATGCTTTGACACAACTTGCTCTTTCAATTTTTAAGAGTCAAGAAAAAGCTAAAGATGACTCTAGTCGCCTTCGATTTTTAATGAGCCTGAAGTGACAAGTGCTCAGATGGACCTTTTCTTTCAGGGAGTTGAAAAGGAACGAAAGTGACTACTATGGAAGTCTAGATAGAGGGATTACCAAACCAATCACAAAACTACAATATACACCTTGGTGGTAAATTTAAGAGAAATTACCAAGGATTTAACGTACAGCAGCCAATCTTCCCGAATGTTGTGTTTAGTGCATTGCGATCGATAGGGCAGCAGAGAGGACTTCATAAGGATAAAGGATATCAGCCTATTGTGGTCTCCCAATATATACTCGATGGTACGGGGAGCACAAGTTCGTACTGGCACTTGTTGTATCAAAGAAGAGGAATTACCCAACCTTCAATGAAAATGATAGTTACCAAGTTTTACAACGCCGGAATACATGTCTAGCCTAGACTTCTAGATGTTATGTGTTAGGTTCCAAAGCATTTTTATGTTCATTGAGGTTTATTTTAAGGTTGATCTTTCTTAAGAAGTTTGCCTTTCAAGGTTCACCGCATGATGTAGATGTAAAATTCCTAAATATACAATCTACAATGATAAATAGTCATTTGTTTTCTTTTAGCAATGAAAATCCTAGCTACTAAGGAAATAAAAGTATGATTCTTTCAGCATAGAGCAAAGAGCACACACTAAATGCACTTTTCCTAAATCATTTTCTGCATGCAGTCTAAATGCAAATGCACATGTATGTATTTTTTTTTCTTCTTCCTTAATGTGTGAATGCTAAAAAAGGATACTAAGTATAGATATGAACTATTTTCTTCAAAGAGACACTTTACCAATTTATTTTCAAAAACCAAGGGAAGACTAAGACGACACTTTTGACTTCGAATTGAAAACTATTTTTGACACTTCAAATATTGACAATTCAAATAAAATGAAATGGCAAAAGTACAATTGACTATATAAAAGAGGAAGACTTTATGACACTCTTTTTCTTCACTCAAAATGACAGTTGCGACAATTTTGAATCAAAAGATGACAGTTCAATTAAGCTACTTTTTGCAAACGAGGACTATAAATGATGAAAAATACATAAAAAAACATTTACAATTCATTATCAATGGAGGCTAAATAATGTAAAGGAAGAAGACTTAAACAATGATATACTAATCATAAGCAGCAAAACTACTGAATAGAGTTGAGAACAATGAAGAAAAAACCAAAATCCAGAGAGGGAAATAGTCTCATTCAATCATCGCACCTGTCCTTAAGGGAAATAGGGATGCATCTCACCTACAGCACACAGGAGGTGCAATGCATCCAGACTGCCAATGAGAGATAATGGGATGGTCCAAGAACACTGAGCTTGGTTTTCACTCACAATTTGCAGCTAAGTTTAGTGATTTAGGCCGAGCCTATGATGGACAGTAAACACAAAGTATACGGGTATGATCTTATGACATTATTGAGCCACCACTAGGGCACTTAGGATGTCTGCAAGTCAAATGTTCAGTTCATAAACCAACCCAGAGATTGACCGAAGCAGCGTTGATCTACTTTGTAGTTGCATAGAAAAAGCATTTCGAACGCTAGCTGGCTTAATTTCAAGCTCCATCTGTAGTTTATAAAGCAAACAATAGTAGCAAACAAACAAAATATTTGTTCCCCAGTGGAGTCGCCATTTTGTTTTCGGGAAAACTGGTTTCTATTGAGATCTGCTAGTCCCACTAAGATAGTTAGCTATCTCGGAAACAAAAAATTTGAAGTAACTTGTGTTTTCCTTTATGAGAGATAGATAAGAGAGAAGCAGAGAGCACCAACCTTAGTCTTTCACTTGGATCCTTCCTTGTTTCCTCTCTCCTTTGATAGAGCTTGCCATTCCTTTCTCACTTATCTCGCTTCAAAGGACACATGTAGAGGCAAAGCAATAAGAAACCATCAAGGCATATACATTTATGATACCATAAACAATCTAGAATTAGAAGTAGATTAACCATACAAATGCATACACAAATAAAAGATTCAGAAATACACAAGTATATGGAGGAAAACTCAAATAACTTTATTAATAAAAGTAAAAGAGAGGATTACAACCCAAATTTCTAATCTGGCACCATCCTCCTAGAATTAAAGCCCTCTTCACCTCATGAAAAGCTAGATCACCCAACAATACAATGCTTCACAGAGAAACCAACATCACTTCCTTTCAAAATACAAAATTCTAGCCTCTGGATCTCTAGGATGAGGATCCACATATAGATATGTGCATTGACGTAATTCAACTTCTGGGTTTTTGATTAGTGTCATTTCAATGATAGTTCTTGGTTCCACTTGGAGATTTCATGATCTCTTACTCATCCCTAGGCAAATTCAGAGAGGCAAGTGTCATATGAACAATTTCTAGAAGATTCTCTGGGTTTCCACTTAGGTAACTGCCTCTGCCATTTGTCTACTCTCACCCATCACACCCTAGAGAAGGCCTTCCAAGTATGCATTGCACCCTCCATGTGTAATAGGTGAGACGCATCACACCTTGGCGAAAGCGTAGTCTGTATGGGTTAGTTTGGACTAGTTCTCGGTAGTTTTTTAGGTGGAACTTTTGGGAAATGATGTAATCAACTGACCTTGATCCTTTAGGGTATGAAACAACACTTTTAGTGGTTTGAGAGCCCTTTGTTTAGCGACGTATGTGATTGGGGTTGTAGTGCCCAAATATTTCTATAACAAGAATCCTATAAAAGACAAGAGTGGAGTGGGGAGATAAATTATGCCTTACCCTCGGGATGAGGTAGCCTACCATATCTTTAAATACATATCTTGTGAAGGGAGATTAAGTGTAGCTTATGTGTACCACTTCAGGTTGCTTCAAGAGATGAGATTCATGTTAGACTTACCGCTTTCTTAAAGATTGAGTGTCCCTCTTTTTATTTTTCATTCAATCATCAAGATGATTCAGAAGGTAAAGGAAGGAAAAAAATCAACATTTAGCTCACCATGGCCTCATAAAATTGATAGTGGTAGATGTTCTGAACCATTTTAAAATCCCTATACTATTAAACAAATTTGTAGACAGGGATATGGATACCTTCATAGAAACACAAGCCCTCACACTATGAGAAATCCTAGCCTCTAGTGTTGGAGGAAGAGAGGAAAAAACAAAGGAAGAAGAAGGGGAAAAGATAGAAGAGAAGGATGGAGTAAGAATAGAAGAATAATAAACAAAGGAGAAAGATAAAGAGGAAGTAGAGACAAAGGAAGAAGAAGAAAATATGAAAGGAGAAGATGAGAAGAAGAAAAGGGAGGAAATAATAAGCCCTAAGAGGACTTCCCCACTCCAAGGAAAAAAAGAAACTGAACAGGAAGTGGTTGCAAACTTAGCTACATTCGTCACACTTGAGAAGCCAAAAAGGAAGCAATCAAAACCAAGTAAAGTGTATTTCAGAACCAGAAAGAGAACTATAATTAGACAAGGAAAGTCACAAAATCCTACAAGGGTTCCTATAATTATTAATGATTCATCAAGCAAACAGGAAGAAATAGGACCCCTCACGGGAAAAAATGAGGTAATTGTTAGAAAAAATATTATATATGAGAGATAAACACAAGACATATAGTATGCAGAATAACACAAACACATAAAACTAGAGAGAAACAGATATACGTGGTTCACCCAGTTTGCGCTATGTCCACCGCGAATAGCCAGTCCTTCCTTTCTATTATCCAGCAAAATGAAGAGACACGACCTGCAACAAATCCACTGTAATATCCTCTATTTTCTTTCACAGTCTCACCTCTCTATTTCTCGCTTTGAGAATCAACATATGTTTCATAGCCTCAATACAATACCCTCATACAAAGAGATGGGTTTCCTTCCAGGGAAAAGAACCCTAAACTAAACATAAATTATACTATCAAATCATTCGCCCAATGAACGACCTAGATTGACTAGAAATTACTATACTTTCACAAGAAAATTTTACATTTGATTTTAGCTTCTGGGGGAACAAGTACCCCCTGCACCTCCCCGCATGGAGGGGTGTACAATCTTCCTAGGGTATCTATCCAGCTGAAACAAAGACCTCTAAATTAGGATGATAGTCATTCTCCACACCCAACAGTCACTCATCCTAGAACCAAAAAAAAAGTCACCAATAGCACTTGTGAGTAGAACTAACACTAGTTCTATCACCTTCAAAAATAAAATGACACAATCTCCATTTGAGGAAGAGCAAAAATAGAAGCTTCAAGAGAGACATGGTTTTCTACAGGAGGGGCATAATTTTTGACAAGCAGAATAGGGGAAGCTACAAGAGCCCAATAAAGATTCATAAGAGGTAGCAACCACCTCAAAAGATATTTGAAAAGGCCTACCAGAGCTCCAATAACCTAGCCCACAACCTAGCTTGAGCCCCTAATATAAATTCATTAAAGGAGGGAGGATTATCCCTAAACAATTTGCAATCCCACTCCTTTATGACCTAGAGATAGAGAGAGGTAGAACCCACAAGTGGATTCAAATTTCTAAATCTAAGAAGGTAGAGGATGAAGGCCTCATGGAAGAAACTTTCATTGAAATGAGAAAAGAATTAAGTAGGTTGAGAATGAGAGAGTCTTTAAGGAAGCAACATCTAAAGGAATAAAACACAAGGTTGAGAGAGAGGCTCCCGGAGAAATAAACTCAACTTTCTACCATTGCAAGTCTCTCCATGGAAGCATTGCAATACAAAGAACCATCAAAGTCTTATTCCCTCCTTCTAAAAGAACAATGATTGCAATTCCAAAACAAAACCTTGGTACAACATCAATTTAAGCACTTTGAGGACTACAAATAGTTCATTGAATTTTGCAGCCAACCTAACATGGAAGACAAAGAAAAATTGGTTGAGAATTACACACACAACCTCACTTTGACAATAAATTAATTTTTTGGATCCCAATGCAACATTTGGATATGTACAGCTGATGGTCTTACAATCTTGGATGACTCGTGAGGATACAAGACCTAATGAAATGAAAAGGGTAATGACAAATGAAGCAAAGGTACCATTGTATATTAAGGCAGAGCTAATGATCCCAATGGTTTCCATTAGAAATCATGGCCTCATCTCCAAAAGTGTTACTTTATCACCTAAAGTCCTTTCCAACCAAGAGCAAGTCATTCTACACTTTGAAGACACATTCAAGTTGTTGGGAAGAAAAATTATGCAATATTCCTTAAGATATGGCATGCCTTACCCCATAATATATAGATAAGAGAATATCACTCTCCTAGAAGGCTAAGGAATGCCCTGGAGAGAACACCACTATACAAGAAGATCATGGTGAGGATGAAATTCAACTGGATATGTCTCAAGTTCAGTTCACGCTTGTTGTTCGACTTACTAGAAAGAAGATATGGAGTAGAGAGCATAAGGGATGGACAGAAATAGAGAAGAATGCAGGTTTTTACCCCCAAGAGGGAAAACCATCTTAGGAGCCTTGGAATGTTAGGGAGGCCACCAGGGCCATGAAAAAGTTTCACATGGATTAATGAGTTTCTCATAGGATGAGAAACAGTTTCAACAGCTGATAATGAGTCCCATGAATAGAAACATTTTGAAGGTTAGTATATCATTATCCAACATTAAAACTACCCTTATCTTTCATTAATTCACATTTTTTATTATACAATTCTTAAAAAGAGAAGTAAAAGAAGTTTGTCATAGTATGTGGCCTAATGACGTTTAATTTCCAGAAAATGAGGCATTTTTTAGTCTATTATTATGCAGAGGCTCAATGGAGACAACTAGGAGAGAATCAAGAGGGTTTCTCCACTCCTTAACTCCCTACACTCAACTTGAAATCACCATATCATGTCTCACCAGTTTGAGTGCATTGGCATTCAAGTGACTCCTTGTCCAACTGAAGATCAAGGAGGAAAAGATCCACCATTTTTTAGGTCAAGGAGGAAAATATTCTTATTTTCAAGAGAGTTTCTTGAGATACCCTTTTGTATAAATAAACCAGGGGAAGATCTCTTTAGGATTTTATGTTTTTGGTTAGCTAGGTGTGGCAATTGAGCTCCAAGCCTTGACATTCTTATTTTCAACTTTTATGTGATGTATTAGATCTCCACTTTTTGATAATAAGAAGTTGGATTTTAAGTTGCATCTGAGTTAGTTTCAGAAGGATCAGACCCTTGGGTTTGTGCCCAAACTAGAGGCTTTGGTCCCTCTAATTTTACTTATGTTTCTTCGTGATTACAAGTAGTTCAAAGTTTATTATGTTTCGGTATAATTTAACCTATAAAATCGTGTGGTTGTAGCCTCTACATCACATCTCTTGTGGGAGAATGAGTGGAAGGATTCACAACCACAACCCAAAAAGATTGTGTTTATGACTTCTTGTAAATATATTAGTATTTTTTATCCTATTTTCACTTGATTTATGTATTTTATAAGTTAGTTCAATGATTATATTAGTGGTTTGCATGAATTAGGTGTCATTTAATTCAACTCAATGTTCCCATCATAAGTTATTTTCCTGTGTAAATGATAAATGCATGCTTGCATGTGATTTATTTCATCACTAATTGATTTGCAACAAACATCACTTTCATCATGTTCATATTGAACTATTTCACCTTCTCCTTCCACCTCCAAGCTCTATCCAAAAAACCGTATTTTATAAGCTATATTGTCTAGGTCACCAAGAGCACTCATCCTAGTGCAAGATAAGTGTATGAGACTATCTGAGCTAGTATAGCAGCTCAAACCAAACTCATTGTATTTTATTCAACTATTATTTACCTTTGCATATGCTCAATCCAATGTTTTCACCTTCAAAAACCACTTGGATGCTCTCGTGTAGCATTACAGGCCCACCTGTAGCATTACAAGCCTCCTGTAGAAATCATCTATAGCAAACCTATATAAGGATTTTTCTTCTTACTTTTTGGTAGAAACTACAACTTTGACTTAGAATAGATGCATAATTACCCTCAACTATGATAATATGATCAGGAAAAGCTTATAGGCCACTCTAGAGCTTCCTTTTCTTCACTATAGAAACATAGTAAAGTTATTTTCTTTATCATGAATGTAGGCTATTGATTTATGAGAAAATATCAACTAGGTAGATGGTACCTATGATTTTGATTCATAGTTTGATGAATTATCTAAGATAGATTAGTTTATTTTCTACGAGTAGAATGATGTAATTTGATGAACTCTACAAGAAAACATAACTTCATTTATGCAAGTAGGTTAGCCTCTATCTTTTCATGAATCAAGTAGGTAGGGGTTTACAAGTTGAGTTAATGCCATTTCTATGCTCATAACATTGAATCACTTTCCAATTTGTCCTTTTATTGATCTTTAATTCTAATTTAGTATAAGGAAGGGTCTTTGAGCCCTTTTTGATCTAATGTAATAACTGAGGGTGGCATGATTGAAATCATATATGCTATGCGTATAACACTATCACCTTGATGTTTGTATGAACCCCAAGTTGATAATTTGATTTTAGGAGACATTGGGAGTTGCAGCATTCTTGGTGCAATACCAGGGCTCACCAACTTTATCTATCTGAAAACAACTCATCCAAACATAGCTTATGTAATTAGTATCCTATCGTGCTTTACGAAGGAACCAAGGGAAATCCATTTGAATGGAGTAACTAGGATTCCTCGATATATCCAAGGTATGAAATATTGAGTCTTCTCTACAAAATGACCAATAATTTTGTACTTGGTGAATACTTAAATGCATATTTTCTTGCCAGTGCTGATGACTGGGCATCAACAATAAGCTAATTGATGAACATAGGGTCAACAATAGTTTGTTGGACTTGCAATATGAAAGCCACAGTGACAAATTCTTCAGCATGAGCAAAAATATATCAAAATGGGAAGAAACTTGTGATATTTTTTGGTTTCATAGAGATTATTTGTGTGTTCCCTAAGTAGAAGCGAAATATGCATTCATCGAAAACTAATCAAAAAGAAAATTTGTGAAAATTCTAGTTTTCCATTCCAAAATAAAGCATGTCAACATAAAGTATCATTACATCGAAAAACTCATCGCAAAGGATGTCATTACACAAGTATATTGTCCTTCAGAAGATCAAGTCTCTGATATTTTCATTAAAACACTTGGCAATATCAAATCTACTAACTTTAGGGAAAGACATAGTACTTGGTGTAGTGTACTTTTTGATTAAAAGGGGGAATGTTAGATATATGATCCAACATACTTAGTTTACTATTAAATTATTTACAGTAATGTAGGATTAGAATATTTATTTATAATAATAGATTTGACATCTAGAAAAAGTGTTGTCTTTTAGAAATAAAATTAGGAAACTCGTTAGGAGATTTGTTAGAATCACATTAAATATAAATGGACACTTGTCATATGAAATAATTGATCGAAAGCTAAATTAGTTTTAGGAAATAATCTTAGTTAAATCTTATGTTTCTCCTCTTATGAGAGTAATCATTGATTGTTGTAAGCTCTTGCATTTTACCATGTAATTTTGCTTTCCTGAATTAATATAATGTGTGTGTTTGATTACCATCTATTTCCATTTCCATTCTATGAAAGGAAGAGATTGCAATAGATATAGGAAGCTTAATTTCTCTTTTTTTCAACAGTTTAACAAAATTATTAGATGGAAACTATGGGACAATAGTTCCTTTTTCTTGTGCATGATTTCTAAAAATATATTCTATGAAAGCTAATTTTGTGAAAGTATATATCTAAACCCTTTGATTTCATATTTAATTCCTTCAAATTAAATACTCCCTTGACTATACTTTGAACTATATTTCTTGTAAGTACAGGATGAAGTTCACGTTAGAATATGATGGGCTTAAGGAATTCATAGACAAAGATGTTACTAAACCAGTCATTGCTCAAGATGTGGCAGAGTGGAGAAAGTGTGTGGCAAAGGTGAGAAGGATATCCTAGAAGGAGTTCTATATCATATTGTCTTGAACCTCCACAGTAAGGAAACTCTATTTACAATGTGGAAGGCCTTGACAGACCTATTTCAAAAAAACAGTGACCACATGAAGTTGGCGTTAAAGGAAAATCTCAGAAAGATCAAGATGGTGAAGGGTGACTCAATACCAATGTACTTGACCGAGTTCAACCAATCTCAGGATGAGCTTGGAAGTGTTAGTGTTATATTTGTTTTAAGATAATTTTGTGAACCTAGGACTTCTAGGACTTCCCAAGAGTTGGAAAAGCTACCAGGGCTCAGTTAATGGGAGGGAGAAGCTACCAGAATGGGAGAAATTATGGTCGTACTTGGTACAAGAATAGATTCAACAAAACATAAGAGATGGATCCTTTTCCAAGAATGATGATGGGGAGAAATATGCCTTATCTCTAAAGGAGAAGAAAAGGAAGTGGAAGACATCCCATCCCAAATTAGATTCAAGTCAGGGCAGGAAGAAGAAGGACATGTCAAAGATTAAATTTTTTAAATATCATGACCTGTGACACTATGCTACAAAGTCTCCTTGCAAGAAGGTCGATAGGAAGCCCTTAGGAGCACTGGCAGGCGAAGCTCTTTATTCACATTTAGAATTAAATTTCACCTTGATCGCTTGCATGGTAACAACGGTGATGGGTAGTGTGTGGTAACTGTATAGTCAATCCTCATTCCATATGACCAGAAACAAAGAGTTCTTTAGTGACTTGGAGGAGTAGGACCTCGAGATGCACATCGAGATGTGTGGCGATGGAAGGTATTTCATTTAAGAGGGAATCTAGTTCTCCTATCACATTAAATATGTCATGTACGTTCCAGATTTGAAGAAAAAATTCATTTTAGTTTCCATGTTGGAAGAGTGTGTCTACGATGCGATAGTTACCAAGGGAAAGGTCTGACTTCATCACATAGCATCAAGATAGGTGAAGCAAATTAGGGTTTGGGAGAAGAATATCTACAAATTGGATGTAGAAGACTGTGTTGTCTTGATCACTAAAGAAGACAAGGCGTAAAGCTGAGACATCGGTGAGTTGTGGGATAGAATATTGGGTCACTTCCACCATGGAGCTTTGAATATCATGAGGAAAATTTTGACAGGACTTCCCAAGGGTACACTAGAGCAAGGAGACACATGCAAAAGGTGTACATTAGGGAAGTAAACCAAATATTCATTTCATGATAAAGACATTCAAGTTTAAGAGATCCTTGATAGATTTCACTCAGATGTGTGTGGATCATTCTCGACAACATCCACAGACAGGAACATCTATTATGTAATACTTGTTAATGTTTTTTCTTGTAAATGATGGATTTTCTTCATGCAGAAGAAAGATCAAACATTCACTCAATTTTGGGAATTTAAAGTGCATGTCAAGAAAAATACTGGTAGGAAAGTTAACTATCTGAGAATATATAATGGAGGAGAAGATGTGTCGAATGAAGTCAAGAACTTATTTTCTTCAAAAGCCATTTAACTGGAGTTAATAACACCTCGTAATCCACAACAGGATGGGGTATCTCAAAGGAAGAGCAAAAGTATTTTTGCAGATGCACGAGTGGTGTTACATGATCGAGGCCTAGCTTTACACTTGTGGGTTGAAGCATGCAACACAACTCTTTATTTGAAGAAAAAAATCCACCATCGAATTCACGAGATGAGTATACTAGAGGAATATTTTTCTAGTAACAAACCAGATGTGGCACGCTTCAATATATTTGATTCATTAGTCTATTGTCACGTTACAAAGGATGAAGGTAAAAAGCTATATGCAACAACTGAGTTGGGTATATTTGTGGGGTATAGTGATACACCTTACAACTATCAGGTGTACTTATCATCCAAAAGGATGGAAATGGTTTGTAGATATGTGAATTTTGATGAAGAGGAGGACATGAGATGTTCTCTTGAGAGCGAGTTTCAATGAAATGAAAATGAGGATATTTTATTCCGAAGGAGGAACCTCAAGATGATGTGGAGTAGACACATGTAGAGGAGCGGAGATTGGAAGCACCCACTCATGCAGAGACTTCCAAAGATGGAAGGAAACACACCATAGAGGTTGATATATTGATGCATGATGTTAGAGAGCATGTGGGAGCACCCACATTATAACGCAGGTAGAGGAGGTCACCAAAGAGGTACATTGGTTACATGGCTTCGATGAGCGAGAGTCTAGAGGTTGATCCATTGTCATTTGATTAAGCAATTCAACAATTAGTATGGGTTGATTCCATGGTTGGAAAGTATGACTATATTATTAAAAATATTGTTTGGGAAATGGTCTTTGGTAAAGCAAGAAGTATATCAGAGTGTGGAGAAATCCAAGGTCAGAATTGTGGCCAGAGAGTTCACTTAGGTGGAGGGAATTGATTACAATGAGACTTTTGCTCCAGTAGCAAGGTACTCTTCAATCAGATCTATTCTAGCATTATCAGCACAGATGGGATGGAAGATACATTACATGGATGTGAAGACATCATTCCTCAATGGTATGATTGAGCAAGAGGTATATTTTCAGAAACTAGAAGGATTTGATTATGTCAAGAAAGAGTCACGCATTTGCAAACTTAATCGAACGTTGTATGGAGTAAAACAAGCACCACATGCATGGAACACCACAATTGATAGCTATTTCACAAGGCTGGGCTGAAAAATATTGAGCTAGATGCGAATCTTTGCCATATTTTCTGTTAGCACTCCTTATTTTCCCAAGGCTAAGAAAGGAAAACAAAGATGTAACCATAAACGAACTTTTAACGTGCAACTAGCCCTACCAAACTAGAGAGGGCTCTCTCTAAAATCAGCCTCACATCTAATGAAAGTGACTGGAGAATGATAGGGTTTTAGGCTAGGTATCAACTCAGTAGGGTTTTGATTTAGGTTTTGTTGGATAAGAAGCACTAGGTTTAGGATGTAGGCCAAATAGGTCAAAAGATCAGTTGCACACATAGAATGAGTCAAGGTAGGTGTAATCAATGAAAGAAGAGATTTTTTATTATAGTATGGTAATGAGGAAAGGAGGAGTAAAATGATCATACGTGTATGAATTCATTTTTTTCAAATGATGAAAACACCTATATGAAAATCTCATAAAAGAATAGAGCATTCTAGACAATGTATTCTATTTAAAAACTTAAGAGATAATCATGAGAAGAAACATAAATGGATGCAAAAAAAAATTAAAATAAAATTATTAAGAAACACTGGAGAAAATAGTGCTATTGACCACAACACCTAAATCCCACAATAATAGTTGAAACTGTATGTTATTTATTTGGAAAAAGCCAAGTACACTACTTCAAAACTGTATGAGCTTCAAGTGTCTAACCCCTCTCTTAGAATTGTTTTTAGTACATATATAATACAAGAATTATTTCCCCTCTAAAGGGTTGAATCCTGCTCCATAGCGACTGATTCATGAACCTATCCTATCATTTCTAAATCCTAGGGGAATAAAAAACAACCTTCCCCTTTTTAGCTAACTAACTGAGCGTATCTCTCAAAACATTAATTAAAATATTCCTTATTCTAGTAACCCATAAAAAACTCATTTACCTTAGGTAAAGTAAGGTAAAAATCATTTACATCAACCTAATTTACATTTACCATTTACAATATAGTCAAAAAGTTTAGGCACATAAACACAACAAATAACCCAGACACGCAACAACTCCTCATCAAAAGCGCAACAAGTTTAGCTTGATCTTTATATGACTTGAGAGAGGTTATAATATCTTATCAAGGATTTTGAAGAAATATTAGGATGTATATTATAACTTTGGACCTTTAAAACAAGAAAAATCATCATTTAATCCTACTCAAAACTAATTCCAAAACAAAATGTCTAGAAACATAGAAACAGTCCAAGAAAGGCTGAAGAAAGGTGAAAAAAGGGCATTGTTTTATCATTTCCTACAAATTAATCATTATTTAAGCATCCTCAAGTATTGGTTTTGGTATCCTTATGCCTTTATATATCCAATCATGCTTAAAATTTTTACATTTGACCCTTTGAGAAAAAGTGCAACAACTAGTTGTTTTGTTTATGTAGGGTACATTTTCTAGTGTGCATACAAAAATTGAAAATTTCAAAATTTGGTCTCCTTTTCTTTTCTCTTTGTCATTAATTCAAACCAATAATGATGAATCATATAAGAGGTCAAGTTTATCCCTCTTCTTGAGTTTCCTTAGGGGTCTCTTGAGATTCTTCTTCATGTTTTTAACCCTATCTTTGCAAACCATGTTCCTTGCATAGTAGTGCCTTGTTAAATTTCTTTGCATAGTGGTATCATTGTTTTCCTTTTTCAATAAATTATCCAAATGAAAATTTACTCTCTCCTCCATCATAATTCCTTATTTAATTTTTCTTCACCTTGTTTTTTTCTTCACTTTAAATAGAAAACCGTAATTTGAAACAGTAAAGGGGAAGGGATTTGATCTACAAAATAGGGCTAAAAGAACAACAAATTTAGGGAAGGGATGAAGGCCAAGGCGGATATGAAAAGTTATAAGAAATTATGGGGGATACGTATGGGTGTTAGGAAAAAATTAGAAGTGGAATTTCTCAAAAGTAGTGATAAAAATGGGGGAAAAATGTCAAAACACAAACCCAGGGTAAAAAAGCAGTAGATTTCTAGGGTATTTGGGAAAATAAGGAAATGAAAGGATTTTGATGAGAGGAATGATGGAGAATGGTAATTTTAGGGCGATGAAGGAGGTACAATATTAGAATCAAGGAGTTTTATTCTTGGATGAAGCTATGAACCACATATTAGGGAAAGTGCACGAAAAACCTCATAGCACAATTTTGACCTAATCTTTGAGGAAAGAAGGTGCAAGAATGATTGATAGGATTTTTGAGATAATGATTAATCAAAAGGATCATGAAATATGGAGATGACCTACCATGATAAAATTATCTTTTTTTTTGGAGTGGGACTGGCAATGACATCTATACAGTGACTTAGGACCATTTGACAACCAACAGAGATGTCAAATTTAATTTGAAAATATTATAATTTCACATAAGACTATAACCAATAGTGAAAAGATTAATTTTGGTCACAGTGGATGTAATAATATAACATTGTAGATGAAGTTAAATTGCTGATTATAGTATTACATGTTGATGATTTGACTCTAAGAGGTAATGAAAATATGACAAAATCTTGCAAAGAGGATGTTCCAATAGAATTTGAGATGAAGGACATGGGGATCATGCATTCCTTTCTTAGTATGGAAATATGGAAAGGGGATCAAGAACTATTTCTCTCTCACGATAATTATTCCAACAAGATAATGAATAAGTTCCACATGGAGAGCAACAAACACATGGAGACTCTTCTAGTACATAATTGGTGGAATGAAGATGTTACCTCAGGTGAAGTAGTGGAGGCTACTAATTATAGACAACTTGTGGTTTCGATTATTTATTTCGTGAGCACACGACGTGGCATGTGTTTTGTAGTAAATGCGCTTAGTTAAGCTATGGTTAAGAAAACCAAAATTTATTGGAAGGTGGCTAAACATGTGTTGAGATACCTTAGAGGCATCACTTAGTTTGGTCTTTGGTATAAATGAATAGAGGGAGTGAAGCTTCAAGGCTTCACAAATGCATACTGGGAAAGGAGTCCATAAAACAAACAAAAATAATAGCAAGGTGATTATTCAGTATTGGGTCAACAATAGTTTCTTGGTATGACAAGAATCAAATATTGATTGCACTGAATTCAACACAAGAAAAGTAAATGGCTACTAGCAAAGAAACTTACGAGGATATGTAGATAAGGATGATCTTCATTGGGTTATTTGGTCAGCAAATGGATCCTACAATGATTTATTGTGACAATTAGATTTGTCTCAAGCTCTAGATGAGAATCCATTATTTCATCGTCAGTTTAAGCACATCAACATCTGTTATCACCATCTACAATGTTTTGTGTAGAGGAGAATAATTTTGTTGGAGTACAATCCCACAGAGGAGCAGGATGCAGATATTTTGACAAAGGCATTGCCAAGATGCAAATTTGAGTTTCACAGAGGTAGGATAAGGGTATCAAATAATCCCTTTCTTGTTAACAGGTAATGTTTAAAATGAAACAAGAAAATCCTAATTTAAGCTTGTCCTTGAATTAAATAAGGAAGTAAATTGTACTTCCATATCTCATGAAAACTTGTAATAGTTAACTAAGTTAATTTGATTTAATTGGCTCGGTTAATTCAATTTTATAGTCTAACTAGAGTCATGTAGAGTGTTTCCTACTTTTTAGGAGCCCTGTTTGAGTTTATTTTGAGTTCTAATTATTTAATTCATGTAAACGAAGTTAAATTCAATTAAACTAGTTCCAACTAATGGAGGAAGTAAGGGGAGATCTAGTAATGGGGTGTAATTTGTAGTAGTGGGGCATAACCAACACTAAACAACCAGTAAACTAAATATTCACTAATAATTAACTCATGTGTGTTAGACCAGAAAAATTCTGAGTTGAGATTGCAGTTTATGGACAACGTACTATTAGTTGTATAACCATCCAAATTGTATAGGTGGTGCATGCAATTAGAGGAAGGATTTTGAGGTTTGGGTAATTCATAATTGTGGAATTTCCCAATTAAATATTGTCTAATTCCCAAGGGAATAGCACAAGGAAATAGGAGCTTGGAAGGAAACATAACTGGCTAAATATTGGCTTGATTTGGCTTGTGAAGCAATGATATAGATTTGAGATAGTGTGGACATTGGTTAGCTTTAGAAAAGCATTGTAACCTTCTCATATTTTCTTATTAATGAAATATATATATGCCATGGGTTTTAGTTGTGGCTTTCCCCAGAAAATTATTGTGTTATGTTTGATTGAATTCTTTATCTTTTATGCTTCGTGATTTCATCGATTGTTTACTATTTTTGCTGATGAGTAGAGTAGACTCAAGTCAACTATGTTAGCATATTACAATTTGCAGTTTGAATCTGGAATGGTTTTCTACATTATAATTACAAGATGTATAGAAATTATACATGATAGAGGAAAGTGAGACAAATTAATTGCTTTCACAAGACTAAATAAATTAATTCTCAAAATATTTGATTTGTAATCACATTGTATAGATTGAAATGTTTTTTTGTATTAATATACTTTTGAAAAGGTTAAGTGGGATGAATTAATTGTTTTAATCCCATGATTTCCTTTTGACATATTATTAATATATATAGTATAATATATTATATATATATATATATATATATTATATATATATATATATAGACAGAGAGAAGAGAGAGAGAGAGAGAGAGAGAATGACATTTTTTATATTAAAATTCTTTTATATAATATTTTTAAATGTCCCATATCAACATTATATTAAAAATTAACTGGATTACACACATACACCACAAAATGTGGGATTTTTAAATAGTTTATATAAATGTTACATTGAAATATATTTAAAAGTTATAAGAATTAACAATCTTTGAAACATAAGAGTATATAATTGGTTTTTACGTGTGTAAATATTTTTCTCTTTTAAAGTTGACAGAAGATCAATATAGATCCATCTTAACCATGGGATCTAGCAAACACACTATGAATATTACATGCATTTAGAGTGCAAAAATTAAAAAAGTTTGTAGTCAAGAGAGTTGGGTTCCCTTCCAAGGTGATGAATTGGGTTTAAAATGAATATATTATTTATATTAATAATATATATATATATATATAATATATTATATATATATTAATATATTATACTATAGTTATTATATATATATATATTATATATTTTATATATAATATATATATATATATTATCATGGTTATGTGTATTCTTGATCTAAATAGATTCAACAACATGAAAATCCCATTAGCCACTTGGATTGCATAGGTGACTGAACTTGAACTTGCAATTAAAAAAAATATGAGCTGGAGTTCATACAAATTTGAATATAAAAATACTGGAAAGGTGATGGAGGAGCATTGATCCATCCTGTAAAAAAATCAGCAAAAACAAGTTCTGGAAGGTGCAGTTGTCAAAATGAAGGGTAATATTTATTTTGTAAGGGTTGAAATTATGAAAATTCAAATGCATGAGGGATCTTAGGAATTCATTGAGAACTTTGTGGAGAAGATCCTATAGAGATATTCTTGGAGAGGATCGTGTTGAGATCCTTATGGATAATATTATGGATCTTGAAATAATCCATGATATTGTATTTCTCTAATATAAATTGTAAAGTTGTGTGTGTAGGAAGGGTGGCCATTAGAACAAATATTAGGCTAGCTAAGGTACCATGTAATAGTATAACAATTAAAATGCTTGATTTATGTAATTTTATTTGTGTGCATGTTGATTTTATATGTTGAATTTGTTTGATTAATTACAATGCATGTAACGATTATGTCAGCCAATCATGAGGAATTAGCATTCCATGCATTAACAAGACATAGTGCACCCACAAGTCCTAGAGCGAGAACACAATAAAACTTAAATATTATACGCACCCATAAATCAATTTCGACAAGTGGTAACAGAGCCCAAATGATTCATGTGTATAGTCTGAAGCAGAAACAATGGAAGAAGGTACAAGTTCATTGAAAATCTAGTAAGAGATTTTCTTTCTCTATTCAGGTGATAATAGAGGAGAGTGAGAAGATTAGAAACCACCTTGAGCAAGGAGTGTTAGAAGGATTCTATAGTAGAGAGCCACAAAGATTTCAAAAGCCCAAACTCATGAGAAAGTTTGACAATGTATAATGTAGAAAGGTGGGGACTTATTAATTCCAAGGCATGTTGAAACTCATGAGTTGAAGCTGTTATGAGAAGACTATATGCATATGACCAAGAGGTCATAAATTTTCATACATTGGGAGTATGATGCAGGAGCATCGACGCGTCCTCTGAGAAAATCAACAAGAATGAGTTTTGGAAGGTGGAGTTATAAAAAACAAAGGTAATATCTATTTTGTAAAGATTAAAAGCATGAAAAATCATATCCGTGAGGGATGTTAGGAATTCATTGGGAGATTTATGGAGAATATCATGTAGAGATATTTGTGGAGAGGATCATGCTGAGAGATTTATGTAGAAGATCATGGACCTTGAAATAATACACGATATTGTAGTTTTATAATATAAATTGTGAACTTAAGTGTGTATGAAGGGAATCCAATAGAGAGAATATATGGCTAGTAAAGGGACTATGTAATAGTATAGCAGTTAAATTAATTCATGGTTTATATAATTTTGTTTGTGTGCATGGTTATTTTGTTTGAAATAATACTGAGAGGGGGGTGAATGAGTATTATCAAATCAATATAACTTTTCTCTCTCCATATTAAGATTCATATGTGATGCAACAAGTATATATACAGTAAACATATGATTCAGTTAGTTGATCTCCAATGAGAGCATCAGAACATTATTAACCATATGAGCAGTAAACTAGAGCAGTAAAATACAATAGATCATCACACCGAAGAAGCACACATGAATACCATGATGTAAGGTGGAAACCTAATGTGGGTGAAAACTACCTGCTGCAAGTCGTCTCAATATTCTTTAATAAGAAATACCTTTTACAATAGTTTTGTACTGGTGCAGACTTATACCAGTACACAGACTTCTAGATGCAAAAGGCTACAACCTTCTCTCGTTCTCCAGACTCTCCTGGAAGGGAGCTACAATCCCCTTTGTGCAGGCTGCTACCTGCTTAAATTCTCGAACCTTTACTTGTTTTCCAACAGCTACTAGAAGGGAGCTGCCACCCCCTTGCCTCTTGTACTAGCTGATGTACTAGTACGTAGGTGCTGACCTACCGAAGGCTACAACCTTCTCTTTCTTCCTCCTGGTACCATGTTTCATCAATTTTTAGACTGGATACGCTGAAGCACAACATCATAATCTGAAAGGCCACGTTTCATCTAATTTTCATACTGGACCCATTAATATCATTGAAGCTCATAATCAATCAATACTAGCATGATCAATCTCTGAATTACCCAATACTGAATCAATGCTTTCACCAAAGCCAACCCACATACAGATCTGCAAATATTTCCTTATAAATTTGTAGTTGTTCCATACATCAGACATACCCAGATCATACCATTCATAAAACATACGTTAATAATTCAGATCTAATCTATCAAACCAAATAATGATAAACATTCCAATCCTTAAGATCCCGATCCATCAAGTATCAAATAGATCTACAATTAACCAACTTCCTTGTGCATAAATTGAATTAATACTTTCTCATCACACAACAACCAGATATCAAATCAGAACCTTGAACACTGCAGTAATAGACAAAAACAGCTAAAACATATTTCAAGTAAAGTCTACAACTTCACCAACAGAAACCTGCGTACATATCTATAAATTCATTCTTTCAAACATTCATATATTAGTTAACCCAGATTATCAGATTTATAGATCAAGCATGTGCCAGATATTACAGATCAAAATCATATAAAGATACCACTATTACAGCCTTAAGATTTTGACCCATCAATAGAACTTATCCTTCTCCTTGCGCTCAGGTTCCTTCTTTATTCAGATCTATATCTACACCATAACCCAATCACGGTATTCCAGATCTAGCACATTATCAGATATTCAATAATTCAGAATATTCCTTGCCAAATGATCGCCTTCCTCTTTTATAGCCTTAGGCCTTTCACAATACCACGGACCAAAAACCATAACATTTCAATACCATGGACCCAATACTTGGGATCAATTCTTTTGGATACAATACCATGGACCAAAACCATAGGATCAAAAACTGTCAAACTAATACCATGAACCAACCATAAGATTTCCCATGTGCGTGTGCTTTTCTCAGCATGAAAGTGCGTGAAATTTTCTTTGCATGAAAGTGCATGAACTTTTCTCTGCATGAAAGTGTGTGAACTTTTCTCTGCATGAAAGGAACTTTTCTCTGCATGAAAGTGCGTGAACATTTCTCTGCATGAAACGAACTTTTCTCTACATGAAAGTGTGTGAACTTTGTTGCACTGTAATTTCTCATCTGAGATGAGTGGGTTGCCATCAGGTACAACATATGTATCATAATGCCAACAATCTCCCCCTTTGGACTTGATGGCAACAACAACCAATCACTCCCCCCCTTTGACATCAAGGGCAAAGGGGCAGACTAACATACTGCCCCTGAGTACCTATGGAAAACTTTGAATGAGCTCCCCCTTTGTATATGCTCTGTGCTAAAATGATGTCTGTAAAAAGATGTTCTACAAGAAAGAACATGACTCCATTCATCATAAGGGATCTTACTATCATCAAAGACTCATACATACATCCTTCTCCCAACCCAGTGGGGATATACAATATTGACTCATCCACCCAACCAAGTGGGGATACACCAGATACCAAATGTTTGTACATGACTGAAATATTAAATCAACCTTCCCATGCATAGTGGTTTTACAAATTACATCATATGACCAAAAGGGATTCATCAAATGACTACAATAGATAGAGAGAAACTATTACATCATGATATTTGATATGACATTTATAATAGAGACCCAACGTCTAAATAAGATCATGATAGTCATCAACAACTATCATACACAATGTATGATCTACTCCATAATCATCTGACAACAGCATCTAGATCAACAACAAAGTATGTCTGCATCAACTCATCCTTTTGAATAGAATTCTGCATATGACATACAAAATCATTCACATTGTATCATATGTGAAGAACATCATAGCTATCTCGACAACATCAAGATCTACATGATCCAAGTACCCTCACATGGGAACGTCTGCATCAATCAACATATGTAAGTATCAACCTATCATCATGTAGGTAAGAATTCATCATCATCATGTCTCCAACAATTCTACTTTGAGAAATCATTCATGTATCCAGCACTATGTATCTTGAGCTTAAGCCTTCTTGATATCATTCAACAACAACAATCCTTATCCACATGAATGCCAAGAACTATAGGAATCCTGCATCATAATTGTATTATATGATATTTATGAGTGACTCATCATCAAGTAATGAAGACAAGCTTTGTACTTTTCCTTATCCTTATAAAGATCACCATGTAAGCACTATATTAGAGAATCAACCACAAATCCGATCTGATCATCAACTATGTAACCCCAAACATCATATGAGATTTTGTCATGGACAACTCATAATCATATCATAGAAAGATGTATCCTAAGCATCATCACCAAGGACCACTAACCATAATGCCAACAATGCATTATTAAAAGTATCTGCTCCCCTTGAACCTGTGCCATCTGTTTACTGTCAAATTTGATCACGCATATATCAACAACAAGTATCAAGACATCATCATCATCATCAAGTTAGGATCAAGACATTTCCACACATCATTAACAAATTGTAACCATTATCAAACATGTCAAATAATGGACTGAATCATATCAGGCCCTCTATCCTGAGCTTGTCGCTACTGCTTTTCCTCAAAAAATCATATACGCGACTTTGCAGCGAACAACTCATGTATATACATGACTTTCCTTTATGAAACTTGCGTATGAAATTTAGGATACTGAAGTTTCACACTTTCAGCTCCTTCTGAGTCTGTTGTGCCTGTACATTGTGCTATGCCACATTTTTCTGACTGTACTTCGTTTTTCTTCCATATCTTCAAGCGTGATGATGTTTTCTCCTTTTGGTATGGTGCCCGTACCTTGTTCCTGCATTCCTTTGTTATATATCCAAGATTTTTGCATGCATAACATATTACATGTTTCATATTCATTATGTAGCAATCAATAGCTTTGTGACCGAACATATTACAAGAAAAACAATATCAATTAAACTACCTAGACCGTGATGATCTTTCTTAAATCATTCTTCTTCTGCATCTAGCTGCAACATGTCCAAGATTATGGCATACATAATATTCAACATTATTCATCGGAGGAGTAAGAGATTTTGTTTCAATAATTTCTCTCTTTGGCTATTGATGGGGTCGAATTTTCATCTCCTAGTTGAGCATTTCAGATTTTACATTATAGTTCCTTGTCTTATTTTCTGAACTAGATTCACCCTCAATAGATTCATGAAAACCAAGACCAGTTTTGATAGTAGGAGACCTTTGACTACTAAGAATATCATCCAAAATCTTAGTACTATCTTGAAATCGTAAGAGTTTATCATTTTTGTCTAATTTATAATTTAGAATATTTACCTCAACTTGAAGTTTCTCTTCCCTTTCACGATGTTGCTTCTTCATGTTTTCTTCAACTTTTCTTTCTTCTTCCAACTGATGTCTTAGTTCAAGAACTTCGTTTTCTTTTTTTTTAAGAGCTTGGAGTAGTTCTTTATTCTACTTCTTTGATTCTTCAAGATCTTCCTTTAGCGAGAGGATCATACCTTCAAGCCTTTCATAGTAACTATATCTATCTCTGAGTTTCCTGATTGTTGTGCTCCTTTCATTGACTTCACTTCTTAAAGATGTCACTTCATCTTGCAACTTTTGGCATTGATTTTCCTTGTCCTTGAATAACTTCCTTACCTTGTTTCCTTCCTCTAGTTGAGCTTTTAGTTTGGCAGCTTCCTCTTTGAAGGAACATTCCCTTTTGTTTAATAGATCTTGTTGATCTCTAATTTTGTCTGTAAGAATTTTAAATTCTGACTCTATTTAATATCTTTCTTGCTCACCCATAAGAGCAAATTCAGTTATTTCACCATCACTTTCATCATCTTTAGATGGATAGATATCTCCAGAGGATAAAAAATTCATACCTGATAGTTCTGATGCTTTTTCATCTTCATTCTGAAGTGATTCTGAATCTGAAGTGCTTCTTCCACATATTCCCCAATCGATACTCCCACTATCATAGTTCTTCTGAGATGTCTTCTTCTTCTTAGGTGCTTTCCTCTTAAGCCTCTTTCCCATTGTTACACGGATCTCCTTCAAGCGATCAAGCTTCTACCAAAGGACCTACAATGATACCAACTGCTGGAAATAATACTAAGAGCGGGGGGTGAATCAATATTATCAGATCAATATAACTTTTCTCTTTCCATGGTAAGATTCATATGTGATGCAACAAGTATATATCCAGTAAACATATGATTCAGCTAGTTTATCTCTAATGAGTGCATCGGAACATTATTAACCATATGAGAAGTAAAATAGAATAGATCATCACACACAAGAAGCACACATGACCACCATGATGTAAGATGGAAACCCAATGTGGCTGAAAGCCACCTGTTGCAATTCGTCTCAATCTTCTTTAATAAGAAATACATTTTACAATAGTTTTGTACTGGTGCATACTTATACGAGTACACAGGCTTCTACCTACAGAAGGCTACAACCTTCTCTCATTCTCCAGACTCTCCTGGAAGGGAGCTACAACCCCCTTTGCGTAGGCTACTACCTGCTGAAATGCTCCAACCTTTACTTGTGTCGCAATTGCTACTAGAAGGGAGCTACCCCCCCCTTGGCTCTTGTACTAGCTGATGTACTAGTACGTAGGTGCCGACCTACTGAAGGATACAACCTTCTCTTTCTTCCTCTAGGTACCACGTTTCATCAATTTTCAGACTGGATACGCTGAAGCACAACATCATAATCTGAAAGGCCACGTTTCATCCAATTTTCATACTGCACCCATTAATATCATTGAAGCTCATAATCAATCAATACTAGCATCATCAATCTCTGAATTACCCAATATTGAATCAATGCTTTCACCAAAGCCAACCTGCATACAGATCTGCAAATATTTGCTTATAACTTTGCAGTTGTTCCATACATCAAACATACCTAGATCATACCATTCATAAAACATATGTCAATAATTTAGATCTAGTCTATCAAACCAGATAATGATAAACATTCCAATCCTTAACATCTCGATCCATCAAGTATCAAATAGATCTGCAATCAACCAACTTCTTTGTGCATAAACTGAATTAATACTTTGTCAGCACACAGTAGCCATATATCAAATCAGAACCTTGAACACCGCAGTAATAGATAAAAACAGCTAAAACATATTTCAAGTAAAGTCCGCAACTTCACCAACAGAAACTTGCTTACAGATCTATAAATTCATTTTTTCAAACATTCAGATATTAGTTAACCCAGATTATCAGATCTATAGATCAAGTGTGTGCCACATATCACAAATCAAAATCATATAGAGATACCACTATTCCAGCCTTAAGATTTTGACCCATTAGTAGAACTTATCCTTCTCCTTGCACTAAGGTTCCTTCTTTATTCAGATCTAGATCTGCGCCATAACCCAATCACAATATTCCAGATCTAGCACTTTATCAGATATTCAATAATTCAGAAGATGCCTTTCCAAATGATCTCCTTCCTCTTTTATATCCTTAGGCCTTTCACAATACCACGGACCAAAAACCATAACAATTCAATACCATGGGCACAATACTTGGGATCAATTCTTTTGGATGCAATACCACAGACCAAAACAATAGGATAAAAAAATGTTGGACTAATACCATGAACCAACCATAATATTTCCCATGTGCGTGTGCTTTTCTCTGCATGAAAGTATGTGAACTTTTCTTTGCATGAAAGGAACTCTTCTCTACATGAAAGTGCATGAACGTTTCTCTGCATGAAAGTGCTTTAACTTTTCTTTGCATGAAGGGAACTTTTCTCTACATGAAAATGCATGAACTTTTCTCTGCATGAAAGTGCGTGAACTTTTCTCTGCATGAAAGGGACTTTTCTCTGCATGAAAGTGCGTGAACTTTTCTCTGCATGAAAGGAACTTTTCTCTACATGAAAGTGCGTGAACTTTGTTGCACTATCATTTATCATCTGAGATGAGTGGATTGCCATCAAGTACAACATATGTATCATAATGCCAACATATTTTATGCGTTAAATTTGTTTGATGAATTAATATTTCATGTAACAATTATGTGAGCCAATCATGATTAGTTAATGCTACATGCACGCACGAGATACAATGTGCAACAGAAGCATAAAAATGCCATAACCCACAATTCCTAGAGTGAGACCATAATAAAACATGAAAATGATAGACATATAAATAATTTTCAATAAGTGGTTTCAAAAGCTAGAAGGTTCTTGTGTGTAGTCTAGAGGAGAAGCAATGGAAGAAACTACATTTTATTGAAGATCTAGTAAGAGATTTATTTTTTCTATATAGGTGACACTAGATGAAGGTGACAAGATTGGAAAGAACATAGAGGAGGGAGTTCTCGAAGGCTTCTAGGGAAGAGAACCATGAAGATACCAAAATCCAAATCTTAGGAGAAACTTTGGTGACGTATCATGTAGCAAGGTGGATACTTATTACTATAGATGCCTGTTGCAGCTCACAAATTGAAGTTATTATGACAAGAAAAAATGCATATGACAAAGAGGTCATAAATTTTTGTACCTTGGGAGTATCATGCATGAGCATTGACCCATCCTCTTAGATCATCAACAAGAATCAGATTCAGAAGGTTTGGTTGTCCAAAAGGAAGGTAATATCTATTTTGTAAAGGATTAAATCCATGAGGGATTAGTAATTCGTTGGGAGATGTGTGGAGAAGATCATGTAGAGATATTTGTGGAGAGGATCATGTTGAGATATATATGGAAAAGATCGTGGATCCTGAAATTATCTATTATATTGAAGTAATCCATGATATCATAATTTTATAATATAAATTGTAAACTTCTGTGAATGAAGGGTGGCCATTAGAATGGATATTTGGCTAATGATGCACCATACAATAGTATAACAATTGAATTAATGCTTGGTTTACATGAAAAAAAATGTGTGCATGGTGATTTGACGCATTGATTTTGTTTGATGAATTAATATTGCATGTAATTATTGTTTGATTGAAGCATGATGAATTAATGTTGCATGGATGCACGAGACAATGTGCACAACAAAAACATAGTGGGGCCATAATCCATAGGTCCTAGAGCGTCACCATAAGAGACATGAAAATGATAGATCCCCATAAATCATTTTAATCAAAAGGGGACCAAAATGTAAAATATGAGACTATTTGAATTTTTTTAAACACAATATTTTATGTTCTTCAATTGCTTTATATAATATGTACATAGTTTTTTTTTCTAACCACGCTAAAAAACCACCAATGGTAAATTGAATCCATGACATCAATTTTACTTGAAGGATATTTATCAGGACTAGTTTATTATGAATATTTAATTTAATTTAATTTAAACGATTTTATTTCTTTAATTTAATTATTTAATTTTAAAAAATCAAAATATTTACATCATATGGCATTACAACATCCTTTCGATACTAGGTTGGAGAGGCACTTCATGTAATTATGTTACTTAACATGCACATTGACATTCTTTATTTACGCTAAGAATGAGAGTGAAATAATTTTACCACATCTCCTTCATATTGTGTTGTAATAGAAACAAAAAATCTAACAAGCATAGTGAGAGTGAGATTATTAATGTTTTATAACGTTTTGAATTGAAAACAACCAAATATTTGTACTCAATTCTATTTTTTATTATAGTGAAAATTGTCTTTATCTTACATAATATTTAATTTTTATTGTAAAATGGAGATGTGTCAACTCAATATTGGCATCTCCGTCATAATAAGCTATAGAAAATACATCTTAGCAGAAAAATGAAAAAAAAACACCCTCCTCCCTAAAAAAGAAGGGATGTTCTAATACTAAACCTTCTCAGACTTAAGTATACTACTTCGTGAAAAAAAGAGTAGATTCCTGCAAATTGGTTGCACAAAATGGTAAAAACAAAACATTTCTTCAATTTAATCAAAACATGACCCCACTGGAACCATAGGAAGATGAGGAATGATGGCCACCATATTTTGAGGATTTTTAGCTTTGATCTTTTCTAATCCTTGTTAATGGATAATATCATTGATTCCCTTTTAGAACATCTTCATATATAGGAAAAGAAGAGGAGACATTCACCTCCTCTTCCTTCAAATGGGTCTCCTCATCCTATTTATCTAAATGATGGACTTTGTCAATATTCCTAGAAGTAGTCACTTCCATAATTGGTAAAATGGTGGTATCTAGGCACACTTGATCTATTTGGCTTATATTCTTCAATTTCTATGTCTAAGGGGTTAAAATCCTCATACCTATTACTAGATGAATAATAATCATTATACTTAGGTCCGTGGGAATGAGACCTTTCAGATGGACAGTTCTTGTACTTCCTTGAAATTGGTTTGAATGCTCCTTGCTCATTATTTCATTGAGAATATGGTGGACAGATAAAAGGAACCTGATATGTTGGAGTTTTTGGATAAGTTTTTGTAAAATGTCCATACACATGGAGAAGGATACATATAAAAGAAATATGCTCGTAATACAAATTTTGAAGATGATACCACCCCTTAATGTCAAGCTAAATCATATGAGGGAGTCCTCTTACAGTATCCATTTAAACAAAAATTATAGAATAGGAGAAATTATTGTCCGTTCCCTCATAACTAGTAACATAATAGCCAAATTTGTGACCAATAGATTTGGAAATGTCATTTCCTTACAAAGTAAGGGAAATATATGAAAATACAATCCATATAGGTTTAGAAGCGATTTACATCATAATATCAAAATCCAAAGTCTAGTGAGTCAGGAACATCCCATAAAGGCATGAAATACACCTAATAATATATATATATAATATAATAGATCAAATCCCATCTCTTTCTTAAAAAAAATGAAAATAAAAATTTCAACAATATAAGGTACCAATAGGCTCATTATCTACCGAAATTTTAGCGATGCATTAAAAAATAGAGCTTAGCTATGCGAAAGTATTGTGAAATTACCAATAAACCTTCATTCCTTAAGGATTTTAACATTTTTATTTGTGGAGGCAACACACCCAAAATCTAGAGAAGAAATTGTGTTCGCCCTTTTAACAAACCTACTATGGGTTAGATATTCATGACCCTCCACACAGGATTGAAAAAACCACCCATTTTAGAAGTAATGAACTCAATAGAATTGAATGAGAGAATATATTATACAAGTCAATAACATGTCGTGGTAGTAGAAAACCAAGTTAGAAACCCTGAATTAGAAACATAAACTTTTGATCTACCATGAAGTCTAAAACATGCTCCATTCAGCCATTGTGAACCCTAAATTTGTAACCAAATTTGCTACATAGATTTGCAATGAGCAGGGATTAGAAACAATGGTTAGAACAAGTTTATTGTGGTATATTTTGATGATACCATAGTACTCAAAAACTAAATGAATGACCATAAGAAGTGCTTGGAAAGAGTGTTTGAAGCAATGAGTCATAATCAATTGCACTTAAAGAACTCAAAGTGTACGTTTCATTAGGGTGAGATATTATTTCTAGGCCACTGGGTTGAACATGATTGTATTCACATGGATCTCACAAAGGATAAGTTGATATAGGATTTGGGAGGAGGCTCACACCATGCACGATACGAAAGTCTACATAGGGATGATCAATTACAATACGAATTTTGTGGAGATTCATTCCAAGCCCACTACACCACTGGAATATTAGTTGAATAATGATAAGACTTGAAGGTGTATAGAGAGAAGAGAAATCATGTGTTTAGGGATTTCAAACATAATATTTTGACTACCCCCATATTGAATCTCCCAAACTTTGAGCAATCATTTGAGGTATAGAAAAATGATTTAGATTTTTCCATTAGAGGAGTTTTGATGTGGGATGGTCATCCAATAGATTTTGAGAGAAATACGTTATAGGATTAGGAGAGGAGGTTTCCCACACATGAAAATGAGATGACTATAGCCATGTATTTTCTATAGGTATGGAGGCAGTGTTTGATGTGAAATCAATTTTTGTTAAGAAACATAACATTTTGATGTTTAACTTTATGTATCAACCTAGGTTGTCACTAGGGTAGCAACAATGGCATGATATTTTTGGTGATTTTGAAATTACCATTGAGTATAAACCATGGAAGCTCAATGTTGTAGATAATTCCATTACTAGGAAGCAAAATTTAGCTTTACTTGAGGAGGAGGAGGACCTACCAACGCTAAGAGAGATCCAAATTTAGTTTTTTGAGCAATTTAAGAGGAGAATTCTAGATGGTTTTCAAACCAACACTAGAATGAAAAAAATTATGAAATGAATGATGGAAGGAAAGACAAGTAATTTTTTTATGTGTGATGGTATCTTATTTTCTAGATTTTGTATCTATGTTCCTAAGATTAGTGGACTCTAAAAGGAACTCTTGAGGAAGTGTCATGACTCACCTTGATTTGGGCGCCATAAACAGTGTAGGATAGTGGAATTGTTGGAGAGAGGTCAATTCTCGGAGCATATGACGTGAAAAGTAGAGGAGTAAATCTAGAATTATAGGTGAGTGTCTCGATGGATTTCATTTCACATCTTTCTATGGTGCAGGAGTGTAAAGGGATTATGGTTGTGGTTGACTATTTTTCCACATACATCATCTTCATCACAATGAAGGTGTTATGTAATGTGGAATAAATGGAAACTACATTATTTTGACATGTACTAGACTATTGGCGTCTTCAATTGAGTATTGTATCATACATAGATAAAAGGTTTTAAATGGAATTTTTTTACTTCATTGTTAATTTTTTTGGGAATAAAGTTGTTATATAGTTACATTTTTCATCTACAAACAGATGGATAGGAATAGTGTATCACTTCTCTATTGGAGGAGTAATTCATACCTTTTATGAGAGTTGATGTCGAGAACTATCTAGAATGAGTGTTCCCATAGTTAAAATCCATTAAAGATAACCAATGGGAATATTCCCATGACCGCATAGATATCTATGCATGGTTATTACATGAGTAGTTCCTCATCCTCGGGATTTATATGGTGAGATACATTTCAAATGCTTCAAGAGAACTTCACATAAGTAGCAAACAAGATGAAGTGGGTAGATCAAAATAAAAAATATGTATGGACCAATGTAGGTAACATTGTTTCTATGAAGGTGACCAGGAATAAGTTCCCACCACATACTCAAATGCTTAGATAATTTATATAGAGGTTTGAAGGGTTGTTCGAAGTTATTGAGAGGATAGATAATGTCACCTATATATTGGAGTTTCCTTTCCATTTCCAAGCTCACCATCAAGTATTTCATATCAGTAATTTAATTCCATGTCAAATTAACATGGATGATAAATTTAGTCGAACCACTATGTGCACTAGACTTGATTATTAATGAGCTAGAGTTGGAGATTAAGGAGATATTATCGTCCAAGACTTCGAGTTTTTATAAAAATTGAAAGAGGTAGTATTTGTTTGGTCAAAGGATTTTTTAGAGGAAGGCAATAGATGGGAGATATGTTATTCACTATAGATATAGGTGAAGGAACTTAGTGAGTTTAAGAGGAAGAGCCCTTTAGTAGTGATATAATTTTGGAGGATGGAAATGACTCAAGGTAGGGGAGGATGTAAGATAACTAGGAGTGAAGGCATGTCGACTCCTACACAACCATAGTTGAGTTTTCAATTGAGTGTGTTACACAACTTGGATATCTTTATAAATTCTTTAAGGGTCAAAGAAATTAGGTTCCTCTTCATTCCTGCTACTATATTCCTTGTATTTAGATCATAATGTTATGCATAAAGATAGGCTATTTCCTTGAAGCCAAAAACTTTAGGAACACATGTAGTGTTTGCTAGTCTAATAGTCCAGGAGCATCACTTCACATCTATTTTGACATCCAAATTCCATAAATATCTCACAGTTAGTTATGGTTATGTGTCCCTAGATGGACGAATAATCTAGTTCATTCTTTTTACTGTTAGTAGACGTGCCCCTTTTATGGGATTTTTTTTTTGTTTGCTAATATTCACTTCTAGAACAAGGCCACATTATCCATTTTAGAATCTTTGTTGTTGGTAGTGTGTCCAAATTCTATTAAAGCACATTTCTTCTTCAATATTGTATATATATGTATACTCAGAGACTTCACATGCATGAAGGCTGGGGAAAATAGATTGAATTTTTTTTCTTTTAATGTTTTGGAACAGATTATTTTCATTCCTTATTGTTTTCAGAACTCTTGTTTAAACTTATTCTTTCATTTTTTCTCACTGAGCTCTAAAAGGATTTTCCTTAATGTGATTACATAAGAGAGAATTGGTATGACAATCTCATTCATTTTACTAGTTTGTCATGCTCTGTTGAAAAATATCTTGGAACCTTCATCAATGAAGAATGAATTATTGTTAAGGAATGAGCCTAAGTTAACAATTTGTTCATTAGATTTCATCGTAAATAGGGAAGTGAGTAGGTGGCAGTCAAAAGTAGTACAAATCATGAGTGTGGAAAATACGGGTAGGAAGTACATCGACTTGCATTGGTGGGTGGAATGGAGCTATCATTTAAGAGCTTCGAAGAATTTAAATGGTGTGAAGTAATGTTGGCTACAATTGTCTTCCATATACATTTAGATTGGGGTGGTTGAGAATTTTCTTGCATAAAGCCTGTTGTAGTCGATGCTTCTCCCATCATAACATCATGAACATTGATTCTAATTCTTAATGATCTTGAGTTGTTAACCCATGATCCCAATGTGTATCAACTCAAGAATCCATGTAGACAGTTTACTACAACTTACAAGTGAAATTCTATGAGATTTACCACAAACATGTCAAACATGTTAATCAAATTTTCACCCTCAAGCATTAAATCTCAAGATTGGAAGATGATGTAGACAAACCAAGGGTAATTATTTTAGACCTGAAGCTATAGAAAGACTCAACCATAGGTGAGAACCACCAAGACACATAGCTCAAGAAGGAGAGACTGAACATGATTGATCTACATGCAATGTGTCTTTGGGTCTTTTTTGTTTTTTGTAAGCTTTCAATAGGAAGTCTCTCTATCTGATGGGTTTACTAATAAGGTGCGAATGGGTTAGTATCAGAGATGAAATGTTTTTATGTTTAATAGGTATATTAAACTGTACTAAAATAGAGCAATGTATTTGTTGCGACATGGCACACATTTAATCTAAATATTACTCATTTTTTAATTTTATAATTAAAAAAAAAAGTAATAAGAAGAAAATGTGGAATTAATTCAATTCGTAATATAAAATTAATATGTGCAATTTATAAAATATTAATAGTAATTAAAAAATTCAATATGCATCATAAATAAAATATTTCAATACATATAATAATGTAATACTAAAATGCATTTAAAAATATATCAATAAAAAAATAATGCCCACAACATAATCCATAAATAAAATATGTTAATACTCATGTTAACTAAATTATGTCAACAATTTGCATATTGTAGATGGTTTTAAAATAGTAGTAATAATATTGAAAACATGAATTCATATTGTTATAACATTTCAAGTATCATTATTTTAAAGTGTAATTAATTCAATTCATAATATAAAATTAAGTAACACTGAAAAGCATTTAAAAATATATTAATAAAAAACTGTTGTAATGTGACAACCTAATCAATAAATAAAAATATCTCAATGCTCATGGTAACTAAATTATGTCAACAATTTACATATTATATATGGTTTTACAATAATGGTAATAATATAGAAAACTTAAATTCGTGTTGTTATAACATTTCAAGTATTATTATTTTATATTTTGACCCTTTTATTAAGGATTAATTTTTAATAGGGCAAATATTTTTTGTAATCTCATATTTAAGTTGTCTTATTCCATATATTCAAGGGGTTAAATCCATTATTGCATTCCAAAATGTAATTTAAAAAATGAATATATATAGAGAGAGAGAAAAAAAGGGGTTCATCTTAACCATTATCTCTCATGTCCCTAGAAAAATGCAATTGTTAAAAGTGCAACTTCTTAAGTTTTACATTATATCCCGGATCCGGGGGTCTCACGGTAACAAAGGCGCATGGTCAATGATTGGGATGGACGCGTGGTTGTTCTGTACAACCACATATACTCTTGAGGCTCTGGTTATTAGTACGCACCTGCTCCACCTTAATGCATCTTTAATGACGCCAAGACAGTCATTTACTCTAGCTAATTTCTTGATCATGGCACCATCAACCTGCCATAAGCGTGTTTATCCTCTCCGCTCTGGCTCCTCTGCCATTGCAATTGCAGCGGCTTATCTTCATCCTCTCTCGGAAGATAACCAGGCTTTGGCTCACGGGAGAGACTTCTGGCTTTGCCTCCAAGCCATCCTCTGGTCCCCTTGTGTTCATGCTCGCTACCCACTTGCTGCCCGGAGCTCTGAAGCCAAGCCAATTTTCTCCATTCACAGCTTCCTTCGTCCTCCAAGAAGCCAGGTTCAACCCGCCCCTCCAGCTATGCCGAAATTGCGTAAGTGGATGAGCTGCAGAAGAGGAAGCTCTCGAGGGAAAATTGGGCGCCAAGCCACCTCCCCCATGACAGACTTCTCAACTTCAGACCCGGACCTGCGCTTGGATGGATACCCTCCCACTCACAGCGGTTGGGCTAGAGGCATAGGGATACAAATTCCAGTTCCAAGCTCATTCCATTCAAATCCCAATGCCGCTCGGTTACGTTTCCCCTGCAGTCATGGCTCTTCCACCTTCATGGCCACAGTCACCATTGAGCTTGTCCAGCTCAATTCGAGTCATGGAGCTGACTCCCTCAGAGCAACTTCAGACAGGCCGGTGGCAAATAATCCAGGTCCCAACTAAGCAAATGTGGATCAGAGCAAAGCTTTAGGCTATGGTAAAGGCAAGGCTTACAGAGCATGAAGAATCCAGCGAGCTCCTCCTCTGATGATGATGATAACAAATTTGGCTTCCGCATCACCGAGGAGCCGCCTGACCCCTCTCCTGATGCTTAAGCAGGTTGGTTCCTTTTGGTTCTGTTGGACTTCTGCCACCTTGAGAAGATCCACTTGTCAGTGTCATAATTATGATTACAAACACATTAGTTCTTAGTGCCTATCTTCTACATGCAAAGGGTATCCCGCCAATCTTGAGATAGTTACCTCTCTTTTCAGATATAGTTTGTCGTGTAGTTGGTCACAGCTACCATGTCTAGTTTTACAATCTGGGTTGTCGTCCACCTCGGGTTAAAGTCCCATTTCCAAGTTCTGGTTGTCATACAACTCAGTTCCAACTCTAAATTCCACGTCCAACTATGGGGCTTTATGTATTTTTCCTTTACTTAGGAACAGGCTCTCTACAGTGCTGGAGGGCAATACTCCAATGGATTTTGGTACACAGATTTGCTTTGACTGTAATCATGCCGCAATTTCGGGCTAGCTCTACGAGGTCACGGCCTCGGTGTAAAATATTTTTGTATTAATACGGAAGTAGCCTTATTCGGAAAAAAAAGATAAAAACAAAAAAAATTAAAAATTAAAAATTAAATAAAAAGAAAGAAAGAAAGAAAAAAAAGAAAAAGAAAATGTTTTACATTATAAAAAGAATTTGCATCAAATTAATCTGTGTAAGCTCTTATTAAATCCATAATTAAAATGGATCAAAACTTATGAATATTAATGTTACAAAAAAAAATAAATAACTAGCATCATTATTATTATTAAATATATATATAATCTTTTATTATAATTAATTTTTCTTTCTAAATTTATAAGATTTTGGTAAATTGGGAAAAATCCTAAATACAATCATTTAGATTTAGAATATCAAGGTGCCTTTAAAGATTTTATGATATTTAAATTTTCTTATTATATAAAAAAAAAATAAAAAATCAAACACTTCTATAATCATTTTTATTTCAATTTTGTTTAAATAATTAAATTAGCTGACTCTCGGACAAATTTGTCCCTTGGCTAGACGACCACTATTTTTCAGAAAGAGAATCTCCCCTGGGTAGACAAGCACTCTCTTTTTGAAAAGAGAATGTCCTTTGCGTAGACAAGATATGACGGCCTTTTGCATTTTAAAGTACATTGTGGCGATTTTGTGGCGATTTTGGCGGAGTGGGATGTTTTGCGTATGTAATACTATGAGTCATGATGCTTGTGGGGCATATGTGGCGTGTCAACTGAATCTCATATGTTGAAAAAATGAAAGTGCTAACCTACATAGACATGTGCAATGTCGTTGCAAGCGATAAATTAAAAAAAAGAAAAAGAGTGTTTTATTTGATAATGAGATTGCAAGGGAAAAGGTGTTTATATTTAGAATTATAGTTTTAATTTTTTTCAGAAGAAAATAATAAATATTTACATCATAACTTATTAAAAAAAGAGTATGATAAATGAGGTAACTATAAAAATGATTTATTAAAATATGTTATTTTTATATTAAAATATGTTAGGATAAGTGAAGAAATTATGAAAATAATTAAAAATGGTGAAATGTGTAATTAATTTAATTAATAACTTAACATAAATTAATATGTGATGTTAAAAAAAAAATAATGTAATGCGTAATTATCATTAAATATTCTATATATAAAATTAAGAAATATTGAAATTATTTAAAAGTATAGTTAATAGAAAAAAGATTGATGTACAAATTTAACTTATAATAGAAATATTTTAATGATCATGTTACTTAACATTATGTCAATAATTTCTTATTATAATGGCTTTAATAATATAATATAATTGAAAATTTAAATTTCATATTGTTATAGAAACATTTCAAAGTATTATTATTTTATATTTTGATCTTTTTACTAAGGATTAATTTTGAATGGAGTCAAATATTTGTTGTAATGCAAAGTTAAGCTATTTAATTCTATATATTCAAGGGGTTGAAACCATTTTATGCATTAAAAAATGCAATTTAAAAAATGAAGTATATATATATAGAGAGAGAGATAGAGAGGGGGTGAGGTTTGGCGAGGGGTCAATGTAAACATGTCTAACAAATCCCTAAGAGAATGCAACCTTTGAAAGTGCAAGTTTTTTTAAGTTTCACATTATAAAATTTTTTTTAACACCAAAATTATCTTGTGAATTCTACTAGATTTATAATTAAAATGAACTAAATTAATTTCCTAGAAAATTTAATAATAAATCTGTTATTATAAATATATAATAATATATATATATATATATAATATATATCTTTCTCAATCATGGAGAAAGATTGAGTAAAGCAATATACCTTATCCTATAATTCTTATAGAAGTGGGTCCTTCCCATATGGAGAGCCTAGCTATGACTATGCTTCTCTTGTAGAAGCACAAAATCAATAACATAGGAAACCATAGACTTTCTAAGTTAGCCTTAAATTCTATCAAGAACCACCTAAGGCTCAAACGAGGTTAGTATAAAGACACAAACGCCGAGATAAACCATTGGGAGATTATTGTTACTCCTAAGTTCAAAGAAAAATATAGTGTGAGAAGAATTTAACAGCGAAATGAAAATTAAGATATTATAAAGAAATCATCAGCCCCCTCAATTTTGTCTGAATTTGTCGCCTTAATAAATGACTTTTTTTTTTTTTTTTTTAATGAAATCTGTCGATATCTCGACATTTCGCATTTACAGTACATTGACCTTTCGCATTTACAGTACATTGTGGCGATGTTGGCGGAGTGGGATATCTATTATTATCCCCTACGTATGTAATACTATGACTAATGCTTGTAGGGCAGATCTGGCGTCTCCAGATCTCGATGTGTGCCGTCTCGACTTAACTACAAAATTAATATTTTATATGTTGAAAAAGTGAAAACGCTATTGAAGCGCCGAAGAAAATATATTGACAAAAAGAGAGAAGCCACAAATATTTTATATATACCATTCAGGAAAATATCTTCAATTAACATGAAATTTAAATTTTTAAACTTAATATATAAGCATTATATTTATATATTTATGTGGGAAGTCTTT
>APFE031580696.1:145378-161076 GCA_000404065.3 Pinus taeda
TTATGCTCTCGCATTTTTATTTTTCTTGTGATTTAGAATTCGTATGCAGGTAATTTCTGTACGGGGTTAAAATCTACAGCGTTTCTACAAGATGCGAGATGTGAGTCACTCATTTATTGTCTCAAAACATAGCTACTTGTCAGGTTTTTCTATGTAAAGATCCCTTTTAATAAGCAGTGGATCTAAACATTTGTTCGTAATGTATTGAAGGAGTGGGTCTGGGTCTTGATCGCATTTCACAATATCAATTGATGATAGCTATGTGGTGTTCTTTTGAATGCTCGAAATGTGATGTGATAAAGGTTACGATGCCATCGCAATTTCACATCTTGCTTATTTTGAGATAACCTTTTAAGGCGGGCTCTTCATAAACAGTGATACGCGATGCGAGACTTGGTTTTGAAGAGAAAAACTTCAGGACCTAGTTTACGTCAAAAATATGATAGTTTCAAGGTATAAAGCAAAGAGTCCTCTTTTAATCATTTTTAGTAGATTTGGTGGGTTAGCAAGGTCTTTTGATGATGCTTAATCATGCGATATGTGGGAAGGAAAGCATTTAGTAGTTCTTTTGAGAAATGGGGTTTGATTGATATCTTGCTTTATTCAAAAAATAAAAGAAATGCTTAAATGCTAAGTTTATTTTTGGATGGATTTTTTAAAGCATCCCACTTATTATTATAATTTTAACTATTACTATTAATAAAGGGGGGTTGTTGAATAACACAACAATTGGCGATTCATTTGGAAGAACAAGTTATCTCTAAGAGTCTTTTGAAATTTCTAAAACTTCCAAAATAAATATAATTTTTTGAAAATAAAAATAAATTACATGGAATATAAGGTAAGTAATATTGCTCATTAATAATAAAACAATATCTACTTAACTATCATTCTTTTGATTATTCTTTTCTCATAAGAAAGTAACTTTGTCTACATCAGTCATTACTTGATTTTAAACATAAAAGCAAGGAGACTTTCCTAAGATTAGTTTCTTGGTATACTCAGTTGTCATAGGAAAAGCTTCTGCTGCCAGCAGGCATTCATAGCCTCGACAAGGTTACCTTTCAACCAACAATGGTTCAGTATCCCACCTAGATTATAATGCAATATTAAAGATAAGCTCATTTATATACTTATTTATTTCTTTATTTTCTGAAGTAATACATTCTTCCTTCAAATTTTCATCTTTTATCTCTTAAAGGACAATGTCTTGGTTTGGTGACCAAAATTGACAATGCCATTCACTTGATTTGTAACTTAATTAATCAAGCTCACTCTTGATGAGATCCCTTGTCTTTTGGTTAATATAATCTTAAGCCATTACCCTGTTTTGATATGTAGTATTGGTAATGTCAGTTAGTTATAATCTTATGATCATGGTAAGCCGGCTCTTAATGAGACCTCTTATCCTTTAAGTTTAAGTATATTTTATAATTACACTCTAAAAATGAAAGTTGATTAGGTGTGGAGAATCATTGGCTCCTTAAGAGCTTCTAGATGACAATTGTAGAGTCTTGAAGATGCTTTCTGTAGAGATACTTTTCTTTTTTATTGATACTTTTCTTAACTAAGGTAAAGGAAATATTTCTTTCTAAAGTTAAGTTTCATCAAAGATCAGATAATTTTGGTAGAAAATAGGTAGTTTTGAAGCAATAGAGCTTAACTATATATTTCATATGTGAAGATTACTTTCATAACAATCTTTACTTACACAAGCAAAAAGTCAAAATTAAAAAGAGACTATCCTTCGTAAATCCAAAAGTAAATGTTTCTCAACTTGTATTATTATTTCTAAAAAAAATAAACTAAAGGAAATAATATACAGTGAACAAAAGAGATCATCATCTATGGAAAGTATTTCTTTAAAATCTACCCATTAAAAAGTGGAGATTCTCTCTTACCTGATAAATCTTGTAATAGAAAAGTTGATGGGACTATTTGTTCCACAATTTGACATGGGACAAGCCACATTTGTTGGAACTTGGTATGCTTATCTTTCTCTTCATGGGCTTTATCCCATTTCAATACTAGGTCTCCGTGTTGAAAATATTTTGAACTTATAGAATTTGAATCAAAGGAGGCTTTGACCAACTGCTGATGATGTGCATATCTGATCCTGGCCTTCTCTCCTTCCTCTTCAAGCTTAAGGATTTGTAACTGTCTAACTTTCATAAATGAGGAAGGAGTTTCTTCAATGAATTTAACTAAGGCTAAAGAGAGAATAGCTACATTTGTTGGTAAGACGAATTCTTTCCCATAGACCAAATTAAAAGGAGAAGTGCCAATGGAGGCTTTCTGAGTTATTCAATTTTCCCATAGAGAAAACATTAAATGCTTATGTCAGTTCTTCTGGATTTGGTCAATAATTCGTTTAATAATCCTGATGAGATTCTTGTTTGTGGATTCAGATAACCCATTTCGTTACAAATAATAATTAGCAGAGTACTTACGCTTAGAACCTATTTTAAGAGCAAACTTTGTCATAGCATTTCCTGAAAAATAAGATGCATTATCAAACATCAAGGCAGATGGAAGGCCAAATATGGTAATGATAAATTGATCTATGAATTCAATAATGTTTTCAGAATTGGCTACCTTGAGTGGAATTGCTTCTACCCATTTGGTGAAATAACCAGTGGCTGTAAGGATATATCTATGCTGCTTAGAATAATGAGGAACGATCTCACCTATTATGTCCAATCCCAATTGCTCGAATGGTTGGTCAATGTTGACTAGCTGTAATGGTAATGCGAGTTTCCTCTATCTTCCAGCAGTTGTATGACAAATTTTACATTTCCTTACATAACTATGTGCATCTTTGAATAGTGTTGGCCAGTAATAGCCGGCATGCAGGATTTTATGTGCTATAGTATCTCCTTCAAAGTGACCACCAGATGGTCCATCATGAATTTCCCGCAACACCTTCTCTGCCTCAAAATTTTCAAGACATCTAAGTAAAACAGAATCATAATTTATTCTAAATAGCACATCATTGACAATTTGATATTGTCTAGATTTTAATCTCAAGGCCCTTTTCTTTGTGTAATTTAATTGGGTTGGGGCATATCCATTTCTCAAATAAAATATGATATCATCATATCTTGACTCAATGTCGTTAAGGCTTACCCCATAGAATTTTACATCGTCACGTGAATGTTGTAATGCCAATTGATTTGATGCTTCTGCCAACATCCTGCAGAAACCTTGACCTTTTACAATTTTTGTTGGGTTGATTTCGATGTCATATTCTTGCATAGTTGTAACACAATTTGCTCTCTTCTCACCTACATCCCTTTGTATTAATATATTTCTTACTGTTGAGAATGGTACTATTACTTTGGTGTGGGTTTTGAGGAGAAAATGTATGAAGTGTTTTATTGATTTGAAAACAGCGAAGGCTTGTTTTTCAACATTTGAGTAATTTAATTCATCTCCCTGCAGATTGGAGCTAAATAAAGAGATTGGGGCTTTAGCTTTTTCTTGATTTACTTGTGTCAATATGGCTGCATATGATTTCTCAGAAGTGAAAGGGTATAAAATGAAATTATTTGAAAAATTCGACATTGCTAAAGATGGGGCGTTTATGATTGCTTGTTTTATTAAGTTAAAAGCTTCATGTTCCGAATGTCCCCATTTAAACAAAGAATTTTTCTTTATCTTGGATTGAAGAGGTAAAAGAATTCTTGAGAAGTCAGGGACAGATATTTAAAAAAAAAGTATTTGACCTAGGAAAGATTGCATTGATTTTTTGTTATGCGGTAAAGGTATTTCAAAGATTTCTCTAATTCTGTCAGGGTCAATATAATTCCTTCTTTGGATACAATGAATCCAAGGAGCTTTCCTTCACTTAACGTGAAAAAAAATTCTTGGGATTAATATAAATCCCATACCTTTGGCAATGTTCAAATATTTGCTTTAAATCCCTTAGATGATTACTGCATTTTCTGGAATATGCAGTTATATCATCTAAGTATATTACTACCGATTTGTTTACTAAACCTTTGAAGGCTATGCTCATGGCTCTCTGGAAAGGGGCGCCGTCATTAATCGGTCCAAATGGCATCTTTTGATATGCATAAGTGCCCCATTTTGTCTTGAATGTAGTTTTTAGTTGATCATCTGGATGTACTAAGATCTGATTATAACTTGAGAATCCATCCAGGAAAGACATTAGTTCTAAGCCTGCAATTGATTGCAATATCTGTTCCATAGGGGAAAATGGGAAATTATCCTTTTGGCAAGCTTTATTGAGGTTGCAGAAGTCTATACACATCCGAATATCGACGTTCCTTTTTCTGACTGGGACAATATTGGAGACCCATCAGGAATGTCTGACAGAAAAAATAATCTTGGCTTTCAGCAGTTTATTCAATTCATATTCAATTTGACTTTCTAAATTAGGATGGATATTCCTTAATTTATGTTGAATAGGTCTTTCATTAGATGCCATGGGAATAGTATGTTGAACAATAGAGGTGTCGTTTGTCTTATGATCTTCATAGTTCCATGCGAAGATATTCTTGTAACTCTTCAACAAACCTATAAAGGCTGATTTTTCATCTGACGTAAGTCTGAGACCTAGATTAATATCTTTAGGTTTTATGTTAGTCCCAAGATTAATCAATTCAAACCTCAGAGTTGAACTCTGAAGTTTTGAATTGGTGGATCGTTTAAATCTATCTTTGAGGTCATATAAATCTTCCAACTTAACTACAGATTTCGGTATAGTGTTACTGACTATTTCTTGTTTAAGTTGGTTATCATGCTGGTCATCATACACTATTTGGTCATCATAAGAGCCTTCTGAAGTCAGGAAGCTTATGATATCTAGATCGTTATTAAAGACTCTCTAGTTGGTGATATTATCGCGAATAGAAGGCTTAAAAATTAATTCAATGGAAAGTCAATCAAGGCTATAATCCTCTGGTGGAATAAGCTTGGAAGCGACATTAGCTACAAGATCGGCACTTGCATTTTTGGAGTCTAGGAATAGGGGAAATATTAAATGCTGTAAAGTGAAAGGTCAGGTCTTGGACTAACGACTAATAGTGTTTCAAATTTCCTAACAAACAGTGTATAGTATTTATCACCTATTTTATTTCAATTTTTGAATCTCCAAATACTTGGAGGTATTTGATATTAAGGCCAATTGCCTTATACAAACCTTGAACTACTGCTTCATATTCAGCAATGTTGTTTGTGCAATCAAATTCAAGTCTACATGCTAACATAGTCTTCCCCCTCTGGGCTAACTAATATGCATCCACTCCTACTCCATCACTGGATTTAGATCCATCAAAAACTAATTTCCAAAATAAATATCTAACTACAGATTTGTTTACAAAGTTTACACATTTAGAAGAATCTATTTGGGAAAAAATTTCGACTTGCAATACAACAGAGTTTTATAAGAAAGGTGAAGTGTGAGCATTGAAATTTCCTAGAAATGATTCTACAAAGTAGTTTTTGATGATATTGTTACTATATGTGACTGGTTCATTTTCTCCTTCTAGTTCTGTTACTATATGCTTTTGATGTTTCTCGTAATCAACCCTTATTTTATTTGGCTTTCCATTATAGGGAAGCGACATGTGAGACCAGTCAGTTTTAAAATAACCATGAATTTTTTATGACCAGTCTCTACTAAGGATTAAGCCATAGAACTCGGGAATATCAGCTACAAGTATGTTAATGACTTGACAAACTTTAGGGTTTGATGAAAATTTGGTGGTTACTTGGTTAAGTTCCCTAACAACTTCGACTTGGGATCGACCTAACTGTACTATACATACAACAGATTTCTGAGGATGGAAATTCAAATTTGCACAAACTGTTCTAGGTAATATGTTAGATGAAGCTCCTGAATCAACTAAATGATTGTGTAAATTCTTATTAAAGACTTCAAAAGTAAGGAGAAATGGAGGAGTATGAGATTTGGATCTTCCTCCAATTAGATTGATGTCAGTTGGATCAATCTTGTTTAAAGAGGTGCTAGGGGATCTTCCCATTTCTTGTGCGGCTTGTGAAATCACGACAGCGGGAAGCGTTGTAGTAGGTACTACTTTGAGTTATTTCAGGAGTAGTTTTTGCAGATGCTTCAATCTGCTAAGCTCATGAAAGGTGATGTTTGCCCTATTTTTCTTCATATCATCAACAATATTGTACTCCATTTCATCATAAACTATCATATTTTTAGGTGAACCTGAAGAATCCAATTGAGTAGAAGTAGTTTAAGTGGATTTTGGTGAAGATTTCTTACCTATTTTTTTGTCCCTGGGAGGTGGCATTGAATCCTTCTACTTTGAATTTGTTTGTGACAAATCAACATGGTTTTTACTTCGAGTAGCGACATGGAATGCTTCTTGAGTTTCCTCGTTGGGAAGGATAAAATCCCACATTCCTTGTAACTTTGCCACTTCTTCATAATCCGTTTGTTCTTCATTTGTTGAAACTATATCTTCCTCTCCATCTGATTCAAAATTCGATATAGCATTTGGAGGTTTAGGATCATCAGGGGAATTCCTTTTGAACGGTCTAAAATATTTCTTAGAGGAACTCTCTGCTACCTATTTTTTGATATCAACCATTTCGTTAGACATGGTCTTGAGGACTTTCTGTAACCCTTCTAGATCAAAAGGATATTTCGGTGGTTTCCTCTTAGATTCATCCCTAAAAGTCACTTTCTTAGATTTTCGTTCTTCTAATACATTTTTATTTTCTATAGCTAGAATGCATTTTTCCACAACTATTACCTCTTTCATATTTTCTGCTAAAGTTGGATTGGCAGCTCTATCAACGAAGATAGCTATGTTTGAATGTAGAGCAGAAATATACCACTCATTTTTTACCTCATCATTGGGCTTAGATGCCGTTGGTATCTCATTCAATAATTTATTGAAGCGAGAGTTGAATTCCTCAATGGGTTCTTTTGATTCGTCTTTCAAATTGGAGAGATCATTGATTAAGGTAGTTGTGGATCTATCATCCCAAAATTTAGTTAAAACTTGCTCTTGGAAAGCATCCCAACTATTAATGGAACCTGATGGTAAAGAAAAGTACCATGATCCTGCTACTTCCTGTAAAGTATATGGGAATATTCTTACAACTACGTCTTCTTCCACAACTTCATTCAAGTTAATTGACAACATGAAATTGTTTATATGTTCCTCAGCTAGTAGGCCATTATTAGCATTAAATTTGGGCAACCATTTCTCTGGATGAGATGGCAATTGATGTAAAGCCCCAGCCATCCTAACAGCTCCTAGGTTTATCCATGGCCTTGGAGGATTCTGTGCCATTGTTGGTATGTGAGTAGGAGAAGGTGTAGTTGTGGTTGGAGGTGATTGGGTAGAGAAATATGTAGTTCTTGCACCTGTGTGAATCACGATTTAGAGTGGCGAGGCAGATGATTGATCTTGTGATGGTATAGATGGAATTAATGAAGACGAAGATTGTGTCGATGAAAGAACCTCACTATGAGATTCAGATGGTGTTTTCTTATCTTTCTTACGGCTTGGTAGAGGGAATTCAAATAGAGGGATTCCAAGTTTTTCACTCTATACTCTAGTTAACCGTTTGGATGGGGTAAACTCAGATTCTTCTTGAGATAATGAAATCCCCTGTAATTTATAAATCAAATATTGGACTTCAGGTGCTTCAGTACAAGAAGAATGATCTGGCTTATTTGGGATTTCACTAGTGGGTTTGTAATTTTCTTTGCAACTTCTCACTTAAGATTAGAGGATTTGGAATGCTTTCGAGAAGTTGGAGGTGATGGTGAGGGAGTTTCACTCTTAGAATGGCCTGTTGATTTGGATTTAATTTCCATTAGCAGTCAGGCCCTCCTAGCACCAAAATGTTGAATCCTCAAAAATCGTTTCTTCAACATGGGGGAAAACCACCCATTCTAGGCCTTGGTTGGCAGCTCCTTTTCCGTTTGGAGTAGTGGCTATGACTGGGGATAATGGGACTAGTTTCCCAATCTATTTTCTGATTGTGGTAATGGGGTGATATGTGATATTTTGGAGTAATGTTTAAGCTAAAATCAATCTAATCTAAACTAATAATCACATGCATTTTATCCTAATTTAAACACTATCTAATTATGACTATACCTGGGAGTAAATTGATGTATGTGATCTACAATAATGTCTAAAAGAAATTGGTAATAAAGATCATTCAATTGTAATGAGAAATGAAATCGTTTAAAAATAATTGTTTCATATAAAAAGTTAGCTGAAATGATTGTGAAAGATATATCACATAAGAAATTATTCATGTATTCAACATAAAATGTAGGCCATCATCATACAAAAGTGTAATAATGCTAACCAAGATTCAAACTTTCATACATAAACAACTTGAAGAGAAATCATTGCTTGATACATAAGTAAAAAGAATTATGAGATAAAAGTACCATTTATAATACATCCTACTCATGTGCTTCAGAAATATTGATCTACTTTCAATCTATCCAACACCATCTAAGAGAACAAAAGTGCAATTTTAGTAGAAGATGTCATATAAAATATAGAAAAATCTTGTTTAATTAGTTTCACCAGAACTTCCTCAAAGGGACATAAATGCATGTTTTGAAGATTGTTTCTAATAAAATTTATGGACCCCTCTCTAAATGCATGAGGGGTTTAAATACTAAACTATAAAACTAGAAAGAGATTATTACAAAAATAGTTGAGAAGGTTTAAACAACCTTCCTTAAATTATGCAAAATAAAAACAAAAATAGAAATGAGCATGGTGACTAAATATTCTTCATTTGATCCTTTAGATCACAAATGTTCGTCATGGGCTTGAGCTGTGTCAGTTGGCTGATTTCAGCTTTCAACTGTCCAGTGAGTATGGCGTCGGTCAGTGTTGGCACCATTTTCTCCCTAGAAGTGGTTAGGCATTGCAGGGTCATCCATTGGCTATGAGGTTCCACTAAATGTACCCAATATGCTTCCCAGTTTAACTTGGTCATTTGCCTAATTACTTCTACTTTTACTTGTGTTTCCTGTCTCTACTATAGTTCAAGCTATTTTACGTTAGGAAGAAAACCTGGAATGGATTCTCCCACAAGGTTGACGCTATGTAAATGTTCATTAATATTTTAGATAACACTGTTTGTTGTTGTTGTCGCCTCTACTATTGCCTTTTCTGCCTCTCTAAGCCGAGAATCCCAGTTTGAAAATAAGATTTCTTTGTGTGAATCCTCCAGTTTAAGCAAGTCGGCTTTCTCCCATCTTCGAAATTCTCCTAGGTGATGAAATCGGAGACTTTTTTCAAGATTTCATCATATTTGAGTCTCATTTCCACGACATGACTTGTCAATCTGTCACTTGTTTCGTAATAAGAATTCCATTGCAAAATATTCTGGCGTAATAGTTCTTTTTGTTGCATCAGCTGGGAGTTAAGGCCAAGCGTTCAGTAATAAACTGATTAATTTTTGGATCATCTTTATGTAGATCAGTTATTCCTTGTATTTGCATTTCCTTCTCTACTAAGCTGGTTTGATGTTTTATTTGCATCTGCTCGAACTCTTGTTGAAACTTAGCTAATTGTATCTCTGCTTGCTAGTCAAATTTTTCTTACTGTAATTGTTATTCGAGCGACAAAATTTTATCTTCTTTTTCTTTAAGCAATATTTGCACCTTTGTTTCTTTGTTGATGGTCGTTGTAGCATAGGCACCTGCAAACTGTGATAGTCTAGTAAGGTTGGTGCACGGGTCGATGGGTGAGTCTTTCCAAAAAACATCCATTGGTTCATTATCAAGGGTAGTAACAGCTGTAGAACCCAATTTCCTTTTCTTTCTTTGTCTTTTAACAACAACTTTGTGTTGTGGGCTATAAAACACATCTAGAGTGGGAATCTCCTCAATTTTCAAAACTATTTTAGAGGTGAAAGTAACAGGAATGTGCTCTACCTCTTAAGTATTTACAGTCTCCTCTGCTATAATTTCTTGAGTTGTTTTCTATTGTGGAGTTTGCAACTTTGTCGTTTGTTCCTTTGTATTGTGCCTTTTATTAAATTTTTCCCATTCTTCCTCTAAATTGATCACTAGTGGTTTTATTCGTTGTGTGGAGGTGTAATGGATCTCAGCTTATTTGCTAGCTAAAGTTTGCTCAACTATATTTTTTGTAGATTGGGTTGTATCTTTTTCCAACTATCTACTTCTGCTTTTCCCATTTTGTGATGACTTCTTTAATTCCCTAGTATATTTCTCTTGTGATTCTGCTCCAGAATCAATTTTAGAATTTCCTTTGGAATCTCCTTCTAAACTTACACTGGGATTAGGCTCCCTTATTGGTTCAATAAATAATTGGTCCAATGGGACCTTTGTTAACCTCCTTTCTCTGTACTCGTAAAATATTTCAAAATCTTCATGGTCAAAAAGCAATTGTGCCATATGCTTCACCTCTGTGAAGGTGGTTTTCTAAAAGAAAAAAAATGTCATCAAATGCATCTTCCTCATTACTGAATACTTTTATTTTCACCATAGTGCTAAAGTCTTTAACAATGTTGAATGGGTCATATTGCCTTCCAAGGAATTTAGGTAATTACAGAGATAACATAATCTCTGCTTCTTTAAATGCATGGCCCAGATCATGTAGTGAAAATGCTCCACACAGTAAAGGGAATGTGGGCCAAATGGCCTTTTTTTCTTCCTTTAATGTTTTGCTTGTCCCTCCCTCACTAGTTGTTTTATAGGTTATCTCTCTAGCCATCAATTTGTCTAGAACATAGTATGGGAGAACATTGGGGGAGGTAATGTTGTCAAATACCCTAATATACGTAAATGTTTCCTCCCCAAACCATCTGGCTACTGGGAGGATATCCACCTTGAGTTCTTTGGAAAACATGGGGGCATCTCGGTTATAAAGCCGTTTGTGGATAGGGAGCATAAATCCATGACAAATTTTGAAAGAATGTGGTTGAAAGTGAGATTCCCACATGTCTTTATGGTATATGTGAATGGGAAGTGGATTCTGGATAGTCCACCTCCATCCCATGATAGAAAATTTCGAACCAAAACAAATTTCATCCATTACATAGGTGCTCTTAAAAAATGGAGGGTAAACCCTCAAAGCAACACTTCTTTTCCTTATACACTCCATTATTGTTCTTGCTAAATTATCAGACAAAATTTGTGCCCAATTCATTATAGTTGTATTTACGGATGCATCTAATGGTATCCATTTTAGGGAGAATTTAGTACTATCGGGTTTGCCAAATAGTCTACATAGCATGGCCACTACAAAGCTATGAGGGGGACAAATAGATGTAGTAGTGTAAATACCTTTCTTGTCTTTCTTGATTTTTCCCTCATTATTTGACTAGGTCCGGGTGCAGTCTGTTGGGTTCTTGTTTTCTTTGGCAAACATCTTGACGAACTGCTTGTTGTTGATGACTTGTGGTTGTGGTAGGTGGTACATGAGCCGCAGGTTATCTGGCGTAAAAGATCCCATAACCTCTTGGCTTCTTGTCTTGAATTCTCTGTCTGAGATGTCAACTTCATCAATAACCCATTTAACTATGTCTATATAAGGGATTATCTTCAGAGGTGCAGCTATGCAATGCAAAAATGAGCATGTTGTCTCAAACATGGATGGTTCTAAGGAATCACATACGTCAACTATAACCTTTGTTTCCAGAATCCTTGGTTGCTCCTCCTCTAGTATATTATACATGGCCTCCCACGTAGAGGTTCCTCCCTCTCTGTTGCATGTACTATCCGTAAATAGAGGAGTCATTTCTGACTTCTTAGAGATGATTGCCTTGCCTTTCTTCACTACAGCTCCCAACGATTTTCTCTATGTATTTTCCCTGAAAGTGAAGAACAACAGCAATCGAATACACAAAGATGACAACGAACGTGAAATTAAATTGTGTCGATAACTTGTAAAGGTGATAAAAGGAGTTTTATTCAAATGCACATAAGAAGATATCATATCACGTTAAATGGCTTTTCACACTGTTGCACAAAAAATTGTCACCTTGACATTCTGCAATCTGTGTGAGTTCATTACCACTCATACTTTCCTCCTTTGCATGTCTTAAGCCTCAGTTCCTAATATCAAGCCTTAAAAATAAGAGAAAGCCCTCAAAAGTCTCTAAAGCTCTGGTTCCGCACCTTCTCTTTGCATTACCTACCGTCCCGCACCTAATGGTCATGGCTCCTGTGCGCCTGACCACTTTGTCTCTGTGTTATGGGTGCGGACCCCTGTAAAAGTTAAAAAAGGCGCAAGTATATTCTTAAAAACTTACTTTGAGTCATTTCTATAAGCTTCTGGAAGGAATCTTGAGGTGGCAAGTTCGCTCCCCTAAGGTTCATGCATCCCATACCTTAAGGAGCTAACCCCTTGATGTGAGGAGCTTATCCCTTTGAAGGAGGACTCTATCCCTTCATAGGTGGACCTGTAACCTCCTTCCTCTACACTATAAAATGAAGCATTGGGCTGGTTACTTAGGAGGTTGAAAGCTAAATATTTTTGAGGTGAAATGCCGCTGGAACTTAGTCTTCCAAGTTGATTTTTTATGAGGAGAGATTACATACCTCTAAGATCTCATTTGGAAGAGTACAAGGCTTGTCAAAGTAAAGGAAATTCCTGTTTCTGAACCTAGGAAGAGCTTGTTCAACATCAAGGTTGAAAAGGTTGTAAGGTTCTTCTACTTCAAAGTTAATACAAATAAGTTTGTTTTTCTCAATAAGTTGTTGTTTATGGTTTATTTTATGGATTCCTTGATCACCATAATGGACATGATTTATGATATTAGCTATGTAGGTGCTATTTGATGTTTGCTTGTTTGTGATTGCAGGTTCTCAAAAGGAAACTCTTTCGGACGGTTGAAGGATGGTTTCTACAAACTAGCGTTGGACTTAAGGTAGGGTCTTAACACCTCTATAGTTTTTATTTATGAATCGTATATGTTTAGAGAAAGATAGATTTGTTTGTCTGCTTGTTGCTATACTATCTTATGATACTAGGGAGATCAGCCTTGTCCGCAAGATTGATGTATCTGGCCAACAAATTGGCAACTCCACTCGGGAACTGAATTTGGTTTTTGGTTTTCCTTTGTCTTTGACTTGAGAAACTTGTTCTTGTTTTTGGTTTTTTCTTGATGTGTGTTGGATTGGGTAGTTTTTAGAATCTACATTATTTTTTGTTTTCTTTGGAGTTTTCAGGGGACTGCACTTTCTATTTATAGTCAGTGTAGGCATCTCTGTACTGATCCTTTAATACACAGAGCAGTACCACATTTGGTTCTTATAGAAGCATGCAAACCCTGTAAAAAAAAAATTAAAACCTAAAACTGTGAGGCATCTCCGCACTGATCCTTTAGTACACAGAGCGGTACCACATTTGGTTCTTCTGGAAGCTTGCGGACCCTGTAAAATTTTTTAAAAACCTAAAATTTTTTCTTCCAATTAAATTTTGTTTTCATTTATGACTTTTAGTGTCTACCTAGATCTGCAAGTGTTGTGTCAAAAATATCTTGTGAGTAAGTTCCAATGGTATTTTTGTTTTAGATGATTTTCTAGAAGTTTTGCATGCCTGGAGTTGTTTTCACTTAGTCTCTGTAGTGACTCAAAGATCAGAAGCCTGAGAAACCTTAGATTACCCTAGTGTCTTTTTGTCTTCTTAATGAGTCTGACTAGGTTTTGAAATTTGTCCTTTGTGAGAAATAGATTTAGGTCTCTCTTTGGGAATCTTTGAATGAACTTGGTTATAAGTTTTCAATTTCATTTTTATAAAAGAAAACATATCTGGATGTTTTTTGATTGATTTGTTATTTTGAATGAATGAATCCTTAGTTTACTGAACAACTAAGCAAAATGTCCTCAAAAATAATTGAAGCTTTTATTCAATTAGTTTTTTAGAAGTTTTTAGATCTCAAGATTAGTTTTGTAGTTTTGAGTATTTTCTAGAAATTGTAGTTCTCTTTTGAAGAAATTGTTTTTTGTAGTTTCAAGTTTTGAAAAAGTAAAGGGATTTATTGTGAGCATAATTAGAAGTCTCGTTTTGAGTTCTTATTGAAAAAGACTAAAATATTTTCTTTCCATTTACATGTTGAAAGAAATATTTGTTTCTCAAAGAATTGCATTCTCGAACTCTTTCTTTTAGCTAGAAATTCATTGAAAGAACAAATGAATTGTTTATCATTTTAGGTGCATTTTTTAGTTTTTTTGGAGTCGAGTCTTCACACCATCAAAGTTTCATTTCAATACCTATTGAATTAAGGAACAACCCATAAAAGTAACACTTAATTAAAATTTATCTAGTAATCTTTTTATTTCTAGAGCTCTTGTCACCAATATAGCTTAGGCTAGTATCTTGGAGTAGGGAGTAATTAACTCTCCAAGATAGTTAAAACAAACAAGTAGCTATATCTTGTGGTAGGAAATAAATCCAATTGTAATTGATACATTCTGGGAAACTTCTCTTAAAAGATTCAATCATGAGATCATGTCTGAACCTTTGAGACAATCAAGTTTGTTTCATTGGGAAAGATAGAATATTTGCACGTATTATAAACGGTAAATGTTAGGCCCCTATACTACTAGTGTAACCCCTTATTGTTATTAAGTACAACCCACTTATTATATTGATGTACCCATGTAGTGCCCATATTGTTACTATTGTGCCCCATAGAAGCCCACTATTGTTATTATTGTGCCCTTACATTATTATTGTTATGTCAGCTCAGATTATGTTATGACCCCTTAGACTCCTATATATAGAAAGAAGGTCTTTTCATTTGTATGATCCAAGAATTGTTCATTTTTGTAATGTAAAGGAGGTTGTCCCCTCAAAGAGGCTGAATTCTAAGGCATTGATCTCTCTTTTCTATCTTCTTGTGAGCTGGTTTCATAACATTTGGTATCAGAGCTTTGGATTCTAGGGTTTCTCTACTCCAAACAAGTCATCATGGCATTTTCGCCATAAATTTTTTCCAGCGACCTTTCAGAAGCTAAAAAAAACCCATTTGAGAAGAAATTGCGTTGAACCTCGAGCCCAAATTTCAGAGCTTTTCATGCTATATTTGTGGAGACATGATCTGAGGAAGTTGGTCTTTTTGAAGAATCCTGAATTAAATTCCAAACAGGTGACCTGAGGAAAATCATCATAACGTTCTCTCTGAGCATCAGATTGAAATTTTGTAAGAAGGTATAGAAAGAGGACGGACTTTAGTTTCTTGTATATATTTTTCAGTGCCAAAGGTCGAAACAGTGACACGTGGCACTTCATACAAGTTCGCTCTTCTAGAAAGGTCTATAATCAGGTCATCTTGGGAGATTCTGCATAACTCTTTCTTGGAGAATCCAATTTGGATCATACTAATGGCATTGGAAAGACGACATAGAGGGATACTACAGGTCATAAGTTTAGAACTTAAAGATCTGAAAGTACAGAGTTACAGTCGTTTCAAGATCGAGCTCATAAAATCAAGAAAAAGCATGATGAGGAAGTTTGATGGCAAGGATCTGGTAAATTGGATACTTCAGATGGAGCAATATTTTGATATACATGGTGTACCACTATTACAAAAGGTATGTATTGCATCTTCATATTTAGAACTAGATCATTTTTTATGATATGAAGGGCTTTGTTCTTGTAAACAACTTGTTACGTGGTCAATTTTCACGGAGGAAATGATAACACATTATGAGGATACAAAGAGCAACACCACAACAATTG
>APFE031580696.1:195754-218199 GCA_000404065.3 Pinus taeda
TTTCTAGAGCATTCTAGAAGCTTGTTCGACGTGTATTGAGCGCCTCCAAATGGTTCATGTATCCCTATGAAAGAGGAATTTATCCCATCAAGAGGGGAGCTATCCCATCCAAAGAGGGGCTTATCCCATTGATGGTGGACCTGATTAACTTCCTCTAGAAAACTATAAATACAGGCATTGGGCCAGAGGGGGGAGGTTGAAAGCTGAACATTCCAAAGGGTAGATGCTACTGGAATTAGGACTTCCTTGTAGAAGCTTGTGAGGAAAGATTCCCATCCTTTCTTGTTTCATTTGGAAGTGGGTGAGCTTATCAAAGTAAAGGAAAACTCTTACTGGACCCTGGGAGAAACCTGCACAACACCAAGGCTCAGGTTGTAATGGTTTCTTTTGCTTCCTATTAATACAAATAAGTCGATTCTTCTCAACAATTTCTTATTAATGAGTTGTTTCATATACTCCTTGGTCTATATGTTGAATATGTTTTATTTTATGAGATATTCAGGTGCTATTTAATCATATGATTGTTAGTGAATGCAGGTTTCGAAGTGAAGGAGGAGCTCATCCGGATCGATGAGGTTGGACTACTACAACAGCCTTGGACTACAGGTAGGATCTTAACACTTGATTTCTTGTATGATAAATGCATGTTTAGAGAAGGATTGCTCTTAATTGTCTTGTTTGTCACTAGAAAGTCTTAGGCTTCTAGGGAGGTTCGTTTTGTCCGCATGACACCAGGGACGACTTTTTGTTTCAAGAGTGTAATCAGTCTAAGGCGGCTATTTACTCAAGAGTAATGTTTTGCAGTATAGTGCTTAAAATCCAAAAGTAAATGAATGCTTGAAAGAAAATCTACTTATAGCAAAATATCTTGAAGCCTAAATCATTCATTCAGAAAAATAAGCAATGTATCAGTAAAGGGTCCAGTAACAATAACTCATCCCTTTTTGGAAACTGATGTAACCAAAAGTAATCAAAGAACAGGTCATCAATCTGGGGAGTAGACAGCAAATTCCAATGCCCACTATAGTTTCAGATCGTTCTGCACACCAAAGCAATCAATAACACAAATAATAGGAAATGGAACAACAACTAAATCTAATGAACAACAACACCTTAATCTACAGAAACGAGTGCAGCAGCCTTATCCTATAGAATACTCAAAGGATAAATCAAATAGCAAACGGAAATAGAATGGCAACTAATTAGAAATGAAATATAGAACATCATTTAAGATCAAATATAAATGTACAGTGAATCAAAATACACACGACGCACCTTAATATTAAAAGAAACAGTCATCTGACTTCGATACCACAAATATCAATCTGAGTTATAAACAAGAACGATTGTAATTCATAATGGAACAGTAATGTCAGTTGAACAGCAATCATGATTAAGTGTAAACCATAGACAAATATAGTAATACCAACTTATGAAGGTCACAACACGGTTACACTGTAATTGAATAACAATAACATTCTGTAAGGATCAGCAATGTTATATCAATGATTAAAAGAACAGCAATGCATTACCTAGTCAAGATGAATCAATACGACATTCCTAGCATCGAGAACGATATTACTCAATTGAACATAAATCGAATATAACATAACCGCGATGTAAAATAACAAAACACATCAAATTACCGAATCAAAACTGATAATGAAAACCATGCATGAACTACAGATATAATATACAGCAGCAGCGAAATCGACTAGAGGTTGGGCACTTAGCCGCCAGCGGATGCTGCTGGGCTACTTCAGATCAGGTGAATGAACAGCAACTCCCAAATCATATATTAATCATCAAACTGTGAAATCATTACAACAGTTGAAGCTTTGAGAATTACAACATGCAACAATCCCTTTTTCCTCCTATCCTATCATGAATCATGAATCCTTAATTCTGAATTTCTAATTCTCAAATCATAATTCTGAATCCATCATTCCCAATTCTACATTCTCTCAGCCATCCTCAATTCTGAATCTCTAATCCTCCATCATTTTTCCATCCCCCTCTCTGATCTTTGTTTTCATTTAAATAGAGAGAGATCAAAAAAAAGTTACAACAGAGATAATTACAACATGATTTCTATTACAAAATTGGATTGTTTCCAACCAATTGATCAACAAGAAAATATATTTTCATTCATCTTTCAACAAGAGCAACGCGAATTTGGCTTTGCAGCTGAGATTTGGAGGACGGTCGCAACAACAAATCTAAGAAAATCGTGCTCAAAGAACCTTGCATTTCTCTCAGTACAAGCCAAATTTGGGAAAACCATTATTTAATAAAGTTAATTGGGTCCGTTTTGGACAAAACCCATGTTCCGGATTTTCCATATTCTTCTTCATTTGCCCAGAATCTCAACTGCAATATTGTCGCTTCTTATTCTAGCAAATTTCTGAGTTGGCACTTTTAATGATCAAATCTTCAAGCTGGGAATTATCTTGGAGGCTAAAAATGGTGAATAATGTTACAAACAATTTATTAAAACTATCATTGACAAAATCATGCATAATCATCAATTTATTAGAAATAAAGGAGAAGAAATAATATTTATCCATAAGAGCATAAATCATTTATAAAATAGATTTATATAATAAATTATAATAAATGATATGATAAAGAAGAGTAAAAATGGATAAAATAAGTGTTAAAAAGTGGTCGTATTCATGACCCGACATACCCCACACTGAATATATTGCATGTCCTCATGCAACCCAAAGACAAAACCCATGTGTTAACCAAGCAAAAAAAAAATTGTTCATCTCAGCTCACAGAACAAATGAATTCTTCCTCAATTAATGAATATTCCATTTTAGCAATCTTGATGAAGGCATAACAATGAAGTTGCAGCCAAATATGATATAAGTAACAGCAACATTCATTAACCATTTTCCCAAAAACTACAAACCAGCTTTTGTTGAAATGTGGCAAGTAGATTTCACTATATTAATGCTTTTATGATCCAAAAATCAGATCTTTTTAATGCACGAATCATGAGATATAAACAAAATGGTTGTAGGTGAGAGTGCATGATTTCTGAAATTTTATGAACCAATTTAACTTGAAATTATCTTAGTATGTGTATTTTAATAATATGTCTATGTTTTCCAAACATCACAAGAATTGAGTTCATAGTTTTAAAAATATTATGGAAAGCAATTTCTGCACTAAAATTGTATGCCTTAAATGAGAAAGAAGGTAGAAAACATCCATCATGCGTAGAAATCCCTCCCCCTCTCTGAAAAATTAGTATGCCCTCATGCAATGCTAAAAAACAAATAGAGGTGGTTGCTACTAGCTGTTGAATTCTATGCTTGGTGTAAAACAACATGGAATAAGGGAGGTGTTGAGAATGAATAAGAATAGCAATGGATGATAAATAATATGAATGACATGGTCGTACGAAAGAAATGAATAAAAGCAACACTCCCCCAAACTGAAAGATGATATGTTGCTGACAAATGGGAAGTGGTAAAGATGTGGAATGAAGGATGATAAATAATGCTCAAAATGGATTTTCATTAAATTCTCCTAAATTCGTAATAAATCAAAAATTATGCTATTTTACCTCAAGTTTTACTTCCAAAAGAAAAATGTGGAATGACATATATGTACTAGCATTTTTTGAAGCTGATGTAGGAAGAGTTGATTCTGAAAGTGATGCAAAAGGTGGAATCCAGGTAAGGACATCATGTCTGCAGAATTGTTCACGTTCGCGAGTTGCTCGAGCCTCTTCTGTTAGGTGCAATAGTGTGGTCATGCTGCGAATGGAGTTCCCCCCCATACTTGTTTTTCTCCTGTAAACAAATCACTATTTTTCATACAATGTTCTTGAATCCATAGTGTTAGTTTTGAATAGCAACAGATAAGATGCATGCAGAAATTTCAATCAGAAAAACTTTTGTATACATGCAATACTGATATGTTGTCAAATCAACAAGTTATGGCAGAGTGCAGTAATCATATCGCATGCTATCCCATAATGCATACATTCCCCCCTCCAATTGGAAAAGGGATTCCATGACCATAAAGCATATGAAAGGTGTTGTGTTGACAGCAAGGAAAGGGAATGAACAATATAGCAGTAAATGAAGCGGAGTACACATATCAATGATAGGACGATGAGAGTTATGGTTATAATGAGAGCAGAGTGTGTAAAGATAGTTATGAATAAAAGATAGGACACTTTGGATTAATGATAAGTTATGCGAAAGAGAAAAAAGACAACAATATGCCAAAAAGATGCTTTACTGACGGTATTCTAGCTGAAAATGATGTGATTGATCATAAAACAATTTCTCATGCATAAAGGTTCAAAATAGGGAAAATTAAGGAAATAACTTCTCTGAAAAAAAAAAAAAAAAAAAAAAAAAAAAAAAAAAAAAAACAAAACAAAACAAAAACAAAAAACAAAAAAAAAAGGGTATTATAGTAATAATTGACGACAAGGTATAACTTCAATACCATAAGCAGAGCCTCTACTACCAACAGGCATCCATAGCCTCGGCAGGGTTGCATTTTAACCCATATGAGCCAGGATCCTCAATTTATAAATGGAGAGTTACAGTGTTGTTCTACAGAAGAGATCATTGTGCTGGCGTGGTAACCAGATAACCACACTGCCATTCACTGGGATGTAGCAAAAGTGATGAGGCCGGCTCGTGATGAGACCACCTGTTCCAAGGATAATTTGGCTATCCAATGGATCATAACCTTGGTGTGGTGGCCATAATGGGAATGTTACTTTGTTACAACCTTATGAACATGGTAGGTCGACTCATAATGAGACCTCCTATCCTCCATCTATGAACAAAAAAATTTTGTTATTACACATTTTTATGATAAAAAGATGGAGGCTCAGTACTCCTTAAGAGCAGGGATGGTGGAAGAAGTTGAACATGTCAATAGAAAAAAATATACCCATAATCTCATTTATTATAGACAGAGAAGATTATAAGCAGGAAGAGTGGAACCAACATGGTATTAAGATGATCAATCAGAATCATGTACAGTGGAAAATAATGCAGTAAAGTAATATATAAATAATTGTGTCCTTTTTTAAAAAAATCTATCATCAAGGAGTCGTCCTGTTAAAAATTATAACATAAATGATATTAACTCGCTTCAATAGAATCCATAATTCTTGTCCTTATAAAAGTAGTGTACTTCATGCCATGAAAGGGAATCAGTAAAATGTGGTAGATGAACTAGGAATAATCCCACAAGAGGAAAGAAGGGTTGCTCTCTAAAATATTCCCAAAGTGTTGCTCCTTTGAAGGAATAGCAAAAACACTCAAAAAGTGTTGTTCCTTGTAGGGAACAAAAAAGAAAATGCATGCCAAAAAGCATAAATACACATGAAAATGTGTTGTTCCCTGTAGGGAACACCGAAAAAATGCATGTGAAAAAGTGTTGTTCCTTAATAGGAACAAAAAAATGTGGAAATGTTGTTCATTTTCAAAGGAACAACAAAAATGTGAAAGTGCAGAAGTGTTGTTCCATTTCGAAAAGGAACAGCAAAACATGAAAGTACAGAAGTGTTGTTTTATTTCGAAAAGGAACAGCAAAACGTGAAAGTGCAGAAGTTCTATTCCATTCAAAAAAGAACAGCAAAACGTGAAAGTGTAGAAGTGTTGTTCCATTTCGAAAAGGAATAGCAAAACGTGAAAGTGCAGAAGTGTTGTTCCATTTCGAAAAGGAACAGCAAAACGTGAAAGTGCAGAAGTGTTGTTCCATTTTGAAAAGGAACAACAAAACGTGAAAGTGCAGAAGTGTTGTTCCATTCAGAAAGGAACAGCAAAACGTGAAAGTGCAGCAGTGTTGTTCCATTCGAAAATGAACAGCAAAATGTGAAAGTGCAGAAGTGTTGTTCCATTCAGAAAGGAACAGCAAAATGTGAAAGTGCAGAAGTGTTGTTCCATTCGAAAAGGAACAGCAAAACGTAAAAGTGCAGAAGTGTTGTTCCATTCAGAAATGAACAGCAAAACGTGAAAGTGCAAAAGTGTTGTTCCATTCGAAAAATAACAGCAAAACGTAAAAAAGGAACAGCAAAATGAACCATGGGAAAGAAACAGCTGACACAAAAGGTGTTGTTCTTTTGAAAAAGGAATAGAAAAACGAAAATGTTGTCCCTTTGGAAAAGGAACAGCAAAAACAACAAAAGTGCACACAAATGATGTCCCTTTAGAAAAGGAACAGCAAAATGCACAAGCATAAAATGCAAGCATGCAAAGAATGAATTAGTTGTTCATTGTATTGATGCTGAGGATGGGTTACAATTTGAATGAAGCAACACCTGAAACACAAAATATAAAAGAGATCAGAAAAGAGACAACATTTTATTTAAAAACAGTATGTAAATAAATAAATTAAGTTACAACAGCTATGGTATTATGTAAAAAAATGATCTCTTTGCAAAATGTTTTGGCAGCAGTGACACGACATGAATCTTCAAATGGAAATCAATTCTTCATTTCTTCTATTATGGATCTGTTGGGTAATGAGTTAGATGAAATTCCTTTGTTTCATTAAAATTTCTTTCAAGAATCACTTGTCCATAAATTGACCTTCTTTTTCTCCTAGGACCTGCAAAAAACGAGTATCTACCTGCAATAAAACATTAAATCATGGAGAAAGAGAGGTGCGCGGTGTCCCCTAATCCAATAATTATGCAAAAAAAAACAAGTAGTTACTCCGTAAAACAAATCCATGGAGAAAATAACAAAGTAAAATTTATTTGTCACCTGCGGGAAAGCAGTGGTCGACCATACTAACCCGCAGTGTTCTAATCACAACTTCTTTGTTTTTCTCCAAATTGAGTGATTCCAAAGCCAAATGAGAGATAATTCAAAGTTTTATCTCCAATAGAAACATGTTTTAAAAATTCAATGATATGATATGTCAACTTTAGTTAGAACAACCTGCATTACAGAGTCATTTTCGATTACCCAGCTTAGACCAACAGTTAATGTTTTAAGCATAGATTTTTCGTTTGATGCCAGATTCAAATGATTCAAATTGGAAATGAAATTAGATTCATTTATTTATCTTCAATAGAAACAGGTTTTAAAGACAATAAGAATTGGTTGGTCAAATACTGTAAGGAACAGCCGGAAAAACAGAGTTTTAAGAGTGTTGATTTACAATAGATAGTCAGTATTTTGATCATAATTTCCCCATACGATATCAAAAATGAGTGATTCAAATTGCCTTGTAAACTATATTCATATGGGAATCTACCATAGAAACAGGTTTTAAAAATTCATTCATTTAGGCCTCAAAAAACCGACTGTCCCAACTCTGTTCCTGAGCTTCCCGCTAGACACCCTATCAATATTTTGGTTCTAACTTTTTTGTTTCAAATCCAAATTCAGTGATTCAAATTGGATTGGAAATTAGACATCAAGGAATACTTAGGAGAGAAATAGGTTTTAAAAATATTCCCTTTTGGTCCCTCAAAACATGACTGTCCCGATTGTGTTTTCAGAAATTTCATCAAGCCCGCAAGCCAAAAAAATGATATTCAAGCAATTTTTCCATATTGATGATAAAAATGAATAAAAGTGTTTGTAGAATTGTTATTTGCAATATAATTCATCTACATACACATAAATTATAATATTTATCATGAATGTTGATTTCATAGCGTGTTGCAATAAAAACAACCATTTTTACAAAAAAACAAAATGCATTTATTTATGTCCTTATTTATTTATTTATTTTCTACACTAACCTATTTTGATTTGAAATATGACTACGTATATGAGTAATTCCAATGAACCATTTCCGAAATAGGGCTTCATGTATGGACATACCCAAATTTGAAAAATGCATATTAATGAATATTAGGGTATGAGAAGCCAACTTCCCTTAAAAAGATGGCATTAAAAATGGTTGAAGTATGTAGTGATGTTGCAAACAAGTGATGGAGTGAAACCAACCTTCAATATATTCCTTACTTTTTTGATTTCCCATAGCCATCATACAATGAACTTTTTGAGCTTTTAAAATGGTTTGTTGATGCATACTAAAAGAAACCTCATTTTTTCTCATAACTTCTACAATTTTTGAATTTGAAACATTCTGAATCTCATTGCAAGTTTTCTATAATGGCGCATGTGAGATAGAATGGGTGGGAAGGGTAGGTAAATTTTGCAGTTCAACATTGTAAGCATGTTGTACTAGTTTATTATGGTGAGGGTGTGGAATTAGTTGAGCAGGAAATTGTGTATGGAATGGAGCATTTTGATGATGTGGATGATTGGGTTGAGTGGGTGGTTTTGATGGGTAAGCAAGATGTTGTAGAAGACCTGGTGAAGAATATGGAGTATATGTTTGTGCTACAAGATGAGGGAGAGTAGTCATGCAATCATACGGTGAACCATGCCAAACTTGTAGACAAGATTGGTGGTTATATTGAAATTGACATGGCTGCCCTAAAACATGAGTATTCCACAATGGATTATGCAAGTAAGAGAATGGATAAGAAGTGTTTTGAACCATACCTGTAGGCCATGATTTCCATGGTTATGACCTTGTTGCAACTTTCTCATCTCTTTGGAATGATACTTCCATCCTAGATAAGGAAGAACAAGTATCTATGGGCTGCTCCTTTCGGTCATGAGGGCAAAACACTTCATCAAATTCTTCATTTTTATGAACTTGCAAAACATCCAATTTTTCACTTAGAGAGCTGATAAAATCAACTTTAAAATTGTCAAATAAAACATTGATTTCAGCTCTTATGTCTCCCGTTCTTGTAGCAGATTTGTAAAAGAAAGAACAAGCATCTCTAGAATTCTTACCAGCCTTGGAGATTCCTCTTGAATACCTTATGCACAATTCACAAACATCATCATATGACCACTGAAAACATCACCTTTTCCTATCAGATTTAAGAGTTCTAAAATTTCATCTTTGATTCCTTTGAGTAGGAGTGTTTTTAAGATTTCTTTTTCCAAATACTTATGCTTTGATTTTTGAAGGTTGTATTGAAATTGATCTACATAGTCCTCCAAGCTTTCATCTTCCGCTTGTATCATATTGAAAATATCTTCATTGGCCTTGCAATAGTCTTGGTACTTCTTCAAGAATATGTTCTTCATGTCCTCCCATGTTTAGAGTAAGAGGAAACACTTTCAACCTTTGATCATTAGTGTAATAATCATATCCTCTACAAAGTATTTCGAACTCAAATAAGAATGTATCTCGATCTTCATTTACTAAACCATGAAAATTTGGTAGAGAAGATGGGTTGATTATGTGCATTTGTGTCACTCCTCCTAGATCTTTGATAGGAAATTCAAAAGTAGAAATGTGAGCCATTTCTTACCATAATAGAATATGTTCTTCATGTGTTTTTTCGGGGCTCCTTCTTCAAATGTTCCTGCCAATTAGTTAGTGAAATGGGTGGTGCTTACATCACCACTTCAGTGAAATCATGTTATTCGTTTTTCAAAATTTCTATTTTTTTCCTAGTCATTCACACAAAAATTCAAACATCTATTTCTACTTGAAGAAAAAAAAATTAACAATTCTGCTGGAAAGCGGGTGGGGGAGTAGGGCTTCTACATGCTCCGTACGTAGGTTCTTAACTTCCATTTTTAATACCCAATTCTCTCCTAGCAGACACTCATCACATGCACACTACTCCTTAGAAATGGCTACACTCTCCCCAGCAACGGCGCCAAAATGTCGAGCAATAAAAAGGTTTCTTTTTGACTCCTAATTACCTTACATTAATTGTCAACCCAGGGATGACTTTTTGTTTCAAGAGTGTACTCAGTCTGAGGCATTTATTTACTCAAGAGTAATGTTTTGCAGTATAGTGCTTAAAATCCAAAAGTAAATGAATGCTTGAAAGAAAATCTACTTACAGCAAAATACCTTGAAGCCTAAATCATTCATTCGGAAAAATAAGTAATGTATCAGTTAAGGGTCCAGTAATAATAACTCATCCCTTTGGAAACTGATGTAACCAAAAGTAATCAAGGAATAGATCATCAATCTGGGGACTAGACAACAAATGCCAATGCCCACTACAGTTTCATATCGTTCTGCACACCAAAGCAATCAATAATGCAAATAACAGTAAATGGAACAACAACTAGAAAATGTAACAGCAACTAAATCTAATGAACAACAACACCTTAATCTACAGAAACAAGTGCAGCAGCCTTATCCTATAGAATACTCAAAGGATAAATCAAACAGCAAACATAAATAGAATGGCAACTAATTAGAAATGAAATATAGAACAACATTTAAGATCAAATATAAATGTACAGTGAACCAAAATACACACGACGCACCTTAATATTAAAAGAAACAGTCATCTGACTTCAATACCACAAATATCAATCTCAGTTATAAACAAGAATGATTGTAATTCATAATGGAATAGCAATGTCAGTTGAACAACAATCGTGATTAAGTGTAAACCATAGATGAATATAGTAATACCAACTTATGAAGGTCACAACACGGTTATGCTGTAATTGAACAACAATAACATTCTGTAAGGATCAACAACGTTATATCAATGATTAAAAGAACAGCAATGCGTTACCAAGTCAAGATGAATCAATACGATAGTCCTGGCATCGAGAACGATATTACTTAGTTGAACATAAATCGAATATAACAGAACCGTGATGTAAAATAACAAAACACATCAGATTACCGAATCAAAACTGATAATGAAAACCACGCATGAACTACAGATATAATATACAACAGCAACACAATCCACCAGAGGTTGGGCCCTTAGCCGCCAGCGGATGCTGTTGGGCTACTTCAGATCAGGTGAATGAACAGCAACTCCCAAATCATATATTAATCATCAAACTGTGAAATCATTACAACAACTGAAGCTTTGAGAATTACAACATGCAACAATCCCTTTTTCCTCCTATCCTATCATGAATCATGAATCCTTAATTCTGAATTTCTAATTCTCAAATCATAATTCTGAATCCCTCATTCCCAATTCTACATTCTCTCAGCCATCCTCAATTCTGAATCTCTAATCCTCCATCATTTTTCCATCCCCCTCTCTGATCTCTGTTTTCATTTAAATAAAGAGAAATCAGAAAGAAGTTACAACAGAGATAATTACAACATGATTTCTATTACAAAATTGGATTGTTTCCAACCAATTGATCAACAAGAAAATATATTTCCATTCATCTTTCAACAAGATCAACGTGAATTTGGCTTTGCAGCTGAGATTTGGATGGCCGCAACAACAAATCTGAGAAAATCATGCTCAAAGAACCCTATGTTTCTCTATGTACAACCGAATTTGGGAAAATCGTTCTTCATTATAGTTAACTGGGTCCGTTCTGGACAAAACCCATGTTCCGGATTTTCCATATTCTTTTTCATTTCCCCAGAATCTCAACCACAAAATTATCACTTCTTATTCCAGCGAATTTCTGAGTTGGCACTTTTAATGATCAAATCTGGAAATTATCTTGGAGGCTCAAAATGGTGAATAATGTTACAACCAATTTATTAAAACTATCATTGATAAAATCATGCATAATAATCAATTTATTAGAAATAAAGGAGAAGAAATAATATTCATCCATAAGAGCATAAATCATTTATAAAATGGATTTATAATAAATTATAATAAATGATATGATAAAGAAGAGTAAAAATGGATAAAATAAGTGTTAAAAAGTGGTCATATTCACAACACGACACCTGAGAGCTCAACAACTCAATTCTCAAAATGCCAAGTGTATTTCGTTGGGCAACCACTTGTAATTTATAGGCACTTTCAATTTCAAATATGACCATTCCCCCCCAAAATTAGTTCATTAACGCTGGATTGGTGGCATATTTCCAAAAATATTACCCATAAAGCTTGTCTTAAATGTCAGCCTCCTGCTCCATTTGGTCGCATTCTTACCATCAAATCATGAAAAGTGACTTTAACGGTCACTTTCTGGTTGACCTGCACGATTTCTCCCTGGATAGCGCAGCTCTCTTTGCGTTGTCGCGGACCTTGTGAAATTTCCTTGTTATGCGCCTCCTTTCAGCTACCTAGAGTGCTAAGACTATGCTACCCTTATATAGTCACTTGGCCAGATCACCAGTGTATGGCCTCAATCAACTGCCATTCACCTTTCCTGGGAAGAGATCTCCATTCAATTTAACCAACTGAACTACTCCATCGTCGATAATCTCCTTAATGACATAGGGCCCTAACCAGTGCATTCTGAATTTCCCTGGAAATTTATCAAACTTGCTGTCATATAACAAAACTAGATCATTTAACTTAAAGGTACATGTCTTAATGTGCCAATCATGCCATGCTTTTTCGCGCTGCGTTTGGACCTGTTGGTGAAATCCAACTAGAAATATCTCTTCCTCAAGCTCAGCCAGTTGCATGAGCCTCTTGTCTAGGGCTCTGCGATCTGTTATACCCATGAGTGCTACTATGCATATACTAGGCACAATGTATTCCATGTGCATCACTGCTTCAACACCATATACAAGCCTAAAGGGTGTCAATCTAGTCAAATTTTTACATGTCGTTCGATAGGCCCATAGTACTACGGGTATGCGTAGGTCCCAATCACTTCACTGAGTGTTACAAACCTTGGTCAGAGTGTTCTCCAACACCTTATTGAATGCTTCCACCATCACATTAGCCTGTAGGTGATAAGGCATGCTTTTATGGTAATATACCTGAAATTCCTTCGTCAGTGCGTTGATCATTTTGTTGAGAAAGTGTGTACCACAATCACTTATCAAAATCATTGGACACCCAAATCACATCAGTACATACTCAAAGATGAAATTCACAGCAGTCATGCCTTTACAGTCCTTCATAGGTTGTGCCTCCTCCCATGGAGTCAAATAATTAACCGTGGTGATAATGTACTACTCTCTCGTCTTCTTCCCTTGGGGCTGAATGGGTCCCACAAAATCTTTCACCCATTTCTTGAAAGGTTGTAACATCATCTGTGGGTTTAGAGGTAGATCATCTCTCTGTAATGGCCTGCCAATCCTTTGACACACATCGCACGCCTTGCAGTAAGCTTTTGAATCTTGATGGAGGGTTGGCACCACAACCCTGCATGTAGAATCTTTTTCACATTCACCCTTCCTGCATAATTCCCTCTCGTGGCACCCCCATGAGCGTCTGCAAGGATACTTCTCCTTTCAAACTCTGGTACATATCGTCGTAATACTTTGTCAGACCCCATTTTGTACAGATGTTTGGCAATGATAGAAAATTCTATCGCACGTAACACTAGCTCCTCCTTGTTTTGGACGGTGTAGCCTTTCGGGGAAGTTCCTATTGTTAGGAAGCATATGATGTCTTCAAAGTGACCATCCATGACATGCACTACAAATAGTTGCACGTCAGGCAATCCCTCCTCCAAATTAGTGGGCCCTTCCCCTGTTTCGATGCGCGATAGATGGTCTAGTCTCGTGTTCAGTCGTCTAGGCTTCATAATAACTTCAAAGTAATATTCTTAAAATAATAAAAACCACCTACAGATTCTCCCCCCCCCCCAACATAGGCTTATTGACCAGGTATTTCAATGCAGAATGGTTCGTATACATCTTAAAATGTCCGCCCAGCAAATAGTGTCTAAACTTCTGGAGCACGTATACCATGGCTAACCATTTGTGCTCAGTGGTGGAATAGTTCTTCTCAGCCTTGGATAACCTCCTGCTTGTGAATACTATAGGATGGTCCAATTCTCCTCGGTCAGCCTATGTCAGTACTTCTCCCAATGCGATACATGACGCGTTTACATGTACATGAAACTCCTTCTTCCAATCTGGGAAGACTAAAATCAGTGTAGTGACCATTTTTTCTTTCAATACATCCAATATCTTCTAACAGTCCTCATTCCAATAGAATGTGACATCCTTTTTCAACAACTTCTCCATAGGCGCGGTGATATAGGCATATCCCTTGATAAAATTTCTGTAATACCCAGTATGTACTAGGTTTGTGCGCAACTGTTTCACACTCCTCAGCACCTCCAAGTTAAGTATCACTAGGATCTTCGTGGATCTACCAATAGTTCCTATCTCTAAACCACATGACCTAGCAGAGTCTCGAAAGGCACACAAAACAGACATTTCTTCAAATTGAGCATAATCTGGTACCTTCGATAGGTATCTAGCATTAAGAACAAACTTGCCACATGGTGCTTCACCAACCCAAACACAGTCCAGTCATCAAATCATAACTCCATAAACTTATGAATGAATTCTTTGAATGTAGAAACGACTACGTGTGAAAAAAATTGTAGGTGAATCCTTTAATCCGAAAGGCATTATAGTGTACTAAAAACATCTCCACTCAGTCACGAAGGTCATCTTGCTTCTATCCTCAGGCGCAATTTTGATCTGATGGTACACAGAGAACCCATTAGTGAAGGACTACGCTTGCTGGCCACCTACATTATCCAATACCTCATTAGTGAACGAAGTCGGGAAAGGATCATGTATGCAAGCATCATTCAACTTCCTGAGATCTACACATATCCTTATTTCATCCTTCTGCTTCTCTTCCTATACCACCATTGGGCTCACCCAATCATATTCTTCTATGGGCTCAATGATGCTTGTCGTGAGCATCTTATCTAGCTCTAGGCAAACCTTCTCCTTATACTTCAGATTGAGATGGTGAGGTCTTTGCCTAACTGGCTTCTCGTCAAGTTTTAACGTGATCTTCATAACGCTCAGGTCTCCTATTACCCCCTTTAGCTTCGTAAACTTGGTAGGGAACAAATCATGGTATTTGAGGAGTAATTCAGCGACCTTATCTACCGTCGCATCATCCCAGTAATTTCCAATATTTATGAATTTGGGCTTCGCCTCCGTACCAATATTTACCTGTTTTGTTTTCAGTGGCACGGTTATATCAATACTCTCAATATACAGTCCCTCGACCTTGCGATGACCGTTGGTTTCGGGGATATTAATATTTCATGGATCCTCATCTTCTTCTTCAGCAGTCATGTTATAGCATTCCAATGCGTGGCTCAACTAAGTAGTCCAATCAGGTTGAATCAGATCCAAAGGATCATGCAGTATCCTAAAGATTGCTTCCTTAAATTCTTGTAGTGCTCTGTCAATACAGTCAAACCTGTCTTCAAAGTTGAACATCATTATGAATTCTTCGCGCAGAATATCCCATTCACCTGTTCCATGGCGTAGCTTTGTCTCCAAGTACCAGGTCATTGGGTTGACGTCCAAGGCATGATAGAACAAGTGCACCCATTCAGGTTAGGACTTTGCTCCATAAACCTTAGCCCATTTGGCCAAGTGTGTGCACAGATCATCCTTCCCGTCATATTTCTCTGTCATTCATACCTTGAGCTTCCCAAAGTGTGTTCTCATCATCCTCCTACACTTCCACCAATCATCAAAGCTACCCTTGTGCATACACCACCATCTTGTGGGCGCAACGCGCAGTGCCCAATCCAAAGCCTGGAAGTGTTGCTTTTCTGGTACCTCCCTCTCAAATGCTTCCAAAAATACATCTACATCATTCAAGCCATCATAAGTGGGCAGATTTCTTACCTCTGATGATACACAGCGCAGTGATCAGGTCATCATGTTACATCTTAGCGTGGTTACTTCATGTAGCTGATTCTTCTAGTGCTCTAATTCTTCATCAGAATCTAAGGTGCAGGAACTCTCGCGATCCCATGCAATTCATCCATTTGCTGTCGAACTCACCCAATATTGGTCTCGCACTGTTATCTTATATATGTAGTCCAAATCGTCATCACTTTCATAATCGTGCACTGGTTCAATCTAGCACGATCCTTCAGCAGGATCAAGGGGTCTATTACACGAAGAGATTTCTTTTTGAATATCATATTTTACTTCTTTAGGTTGATTACACCATTCATGTCAATAGCCCAATCAATGCCAAGGAGCACATGTTAAGGGTTGTTGTCATCCACAATTTCTATCACATCAAAGTCAGCCAATGCTCTCACGCCTTCAATATCTACAATTACTCCTTGCAGCTATCCCATGGGGATGATCTTCTACTGATTTGCCATCCTTAACTGAATCGGAGACCACAGTCATGTGGGTCTTCCCATCCGCTCCCAAGTCTGCTTTGGCGAAACGTTCACGTTTGACACTAGATTCAAAATAACCTGATCCATTTCATATTCTCCTATCTGCGCAGTCAGTATCATCTCATGCCCTGTCCTTGATTTCTGCTTACCAATCTTCGATACCACGCGTGGTTCACCCAGAGTGTTTTCGATGGATCTATCTATAAGCTCCTGTAACCCCATTAAAGCCTTACTATCACGTAGTAGCTTCATGTAGGTCACTAGAAAGGTCATAAGAATAGAAGGTTCCATTTCTTGATTACACCTATCCTTGCTGCCTGAGGTAGAGGCCTCAGTGAATCTCTTCTTTGCTTCCATGAATGTTTCACGTGCACGCTCCAAATCAAATTCAGTCTCCTTCGACGGAGCTTTACGAACCCATGCATTATCTTCGGGCTATTTCCCCTTATCGTCGCCCGTTGCAATTCCACTTTGGAGCACTATATTCACATTCGGATCCTCCTCATGAGGCTTAGACCTCATCATTTGCAGGTTTTGAGTCGACTACAATGGCAACACCCCTTTATCACATATTCTTTCTATCAGTGTAGGACAGTACTCTATCTCATGATTAAACTAAGTACAATATTTTCACGATGGATGTGTTGGGTTAGTGCATTCATGGGCATAGTGTCCTGGTCCTCCACAGTTGTAATAGATCAGTTGTCCCCAACCTCTGCCAGGTCCTCCTCCGCCTCGGCCTCATTTGCGCCCCTAAAAGCATGTTCACACCATCCCAGCGCTTTGGTCATAGGGGTACATTTCTGCCTAAACTCTATAGGCGAGTGTTATGTCCTTCATCCATTCATAACTTCAGCAGTTGTGCTCATCATGCCCTACTGACCTACAGAAGTTGCAGAATAATTGTTGCGGTGTTTGTACAAACTTCTGCAGTAAATGGCAATTATCAGTTGTATGTTTTCCTGCTATCTAACATATAGCACACCACAACACAGGCCCCACGCTCAGTTTTTCTTGGGCTTCTGGCCTCAAAGGCATCGGTTCTCCTCCTGCAATAGAGTTTGCAAAGACTGGGCAGTGGTCTTTGTCATGCCCCTGACGTTTACATTTCAGGCACCATATTTCTTCGTGCACCTCCGGTCGAACTATTCTATCCTGCTTGCATTTCAAGGAAAATATTTTGAAACTGCGCATGGATATACTAAACTCCTAGATTCAAATATTGCATCGATGTTTCATGCAGTCTTATGGAAATCTCAAAGGCCTTTGCCTGAGTCGTAATCTTCTGTTGTGACAATACAACCCTTATGTGAGGTAGGAGTGAAGCCACGAACCACTCGCGGTGTTGTCCATCTGTTAGGTTCATATTAGCTTCATAGATTTTACACTTCAATCTCTAATCCAATTCCCAAGGTGTCTCATCTAGTTTCATCGTGATTTCCTTGAACCCCATAATTGATTGTGCCTTAGATTTAGGCCTACTGAATTCTTTATTCAGCACGGTCTGGATTTCTGCCAATCCAGCATTTGGGTTATCATTAGAGTACTTGATGTACCAAGTTAGCGTGCAATTTGCAAAGCACTAACCAATGTTACCTTCTTCATGTGATCATCTATGACACCCTGAGCTTCCCATATAGTTTTCACAACGAACCAAAACTAGTCCAGGTGCTAATTTCCCAAGCCCTTAAACAAAGGTAGCTTCACTGAATTTTCCAAGTTGAATTGCGGTGGAGGTGGTGGTGGTGTGGGCGAAGCCACAGCTGATGGTGGTGAAGTTGGAGGTGGTGTAGGTGTAGGTGGCAGTCGCGGGAATCTCTATTTTATTAACTGAACTACACTTCATGAAGAAGCCTGTGTTACTCCCTTTTCATCACCCAATGAGGGTGAAATCAATGGGCTATATTCAGGAAAGTCTTTCCACTTTGCGTAGCTCCGAACATCAAGGTAGCTACATAATCTGTTTTTCACACAATAATATCTTAATCCACGTATTTAAAGACTTCAAGTACTTACCTCATGAACCTTTTAAAACACATCACTCCAGCTCGCTATAACTAACTAAGATATCGACCGTGAATTTAGTCACGAATCCTCCTATGATGTGATCTAACCCATGATCGACAGCACAGGTGATCTTATCCTCAAAGGCTTCCAGTCAATGTACTAGCTCCGAGGTCTAGACGATAGGACTGTCAAATCTCCACCTTCCTTAGGTATCTGCTAGCATCGTGATCCACTTGTATAACTCAACTAGAAAGGAACAGAAAAAGATCTTGTGGATTTCCATATATAGGTACCTTTCCAACCACTATTCCTTTGTTAGTCGTGGGTTTCTGTTCTCTTATGCTATGAACTCATGTATATTCCTATCTAACCAGTCTTCGACCTCTTTCTTAGTTGGATTCCAGTGATACGACATCACACATCTCTCATGCAGATTCTGGTGCTGGAAACGGAACCATTTGTTGGCTTTGTGGGGCCTGACCTAGGTTCAGCGTTAGTTAACCAAACAAATCCCTACACTATTGGCCCTTTCAGCATCAACCCTCGAAGTGCGGACAGAAGTCTCACCCGAAGCAGTATGGGGGGATTCTGGAACCAAGTTTATGCACCCTGAGATGGTCATGATGTCGGTTTATACACTTTGTTCCTACTTTTGTGTACGTCACTTAACTTTAGGGCTCTGATAGTCTACCTTTATTCTTCCCTTTGGTACCTCCGTGATGGTGTACGACTAACCCTTGCACAGCCTTACCCTATGATCCAGGTACTTCCACGCTACTATGACAGTGTATTGCGTAGGTTCCCAAGTTATCTTAAGTGTTTTACTTATCTTACTAATCAACCACAGTTAACATCATGTAAATAGATATTCTTATTTGCATTCAATTAACCAATACAGTCACATACATTCGTGCATCACATCAACATTGTAAATTAAACCCATAACACAATATAAGAATATGTATTAACAAGAAATAAATACACATAATTTGTAAAATACTTCTCTTTATTTATATCTTCAGATTAATACAGACTCTATCCACCCTATGCACACAGCTGCAGGGGTCCACGCACTCAGCTGCGGAATTCCACCCTAGGCCTCTACACACTCAGCTGCAGAGCCTCTACCTATGCTAAGACCCAAAACACTTAGACTTCTCTACCAAGACTCCAAAAATAGTCTACCAACTTACTTAGAGCTTACTTACTTAGCTCATTTTTATACAATCCCATGGTCCGCGAACCATGGGTGGATCTTTACAGCCAACTTTACACTTTACAAAATAAGGGTGGACAACCCTTTATGACTCTTGACACCTCCGTGCTCCGCGACCACAAAATGCAGAAAATTTACAACTTTATTGCAAAATTTGTCGCAAAACATGGGCTTTTAGCCCCAAAACTATCCTTGGGGAAACCCATTCCCAACATCAATCCTATCCCCTTTGAACCACATTTTCCACTCTTGTACATAGGCGATGGTGACATGTAAGTTTTTGAGAGTTTTAACAAACTCTTTTCTCTACTGCTATAGGCCATGCAAATGGAAAACTACTTTATACACAGTGACAAATATTTCATAGAGATTTTGTATGGTTTCTCCAAGTGTTGATACTTCAACAAGTATCATTGTTCTCATCTCCCCTAATGTGGAAACTACATTATGTGCTACTACTCGAAGTTGTTTTGCTTCTTGAATGGAAGCCTCCAAGTTCTTTTCCATTTGCTCATTCTCAACCATCAAATACTGAACATTTGAGCTTGTTTCTCCTGTATAGGCCAAGTTGGCTTCGGATATGGAAGTTGGATGCCTCCTAGTGTCTAAAAGTATCACCCTTTCTTTGATGAATGTGGGTGATGCATGATTATCTAGAAATTTCTTCCTCCGTGCTTGTATAATCCTCTTCTGAAACTCATCAAATGATAAAATTTTACACATCCATGACCAGATCATCATCAAGGAGAACACCACCTCCTATCTCGCTCAGGGATGGCTCTGCTACTAGAGGTGGCGGAGACTAGGGGATGACCTATGGTGATCTCGACATCAGGTCAACATCTTCATGTTGTGGTTCCTTCTCCAACTCCATGTTTGTCACTTCAATCAATTTCTCAATCTGTTGATCAACCTCCTGACCCTGCATTTTTTCACCTTCCTCCTCAATCGCTAGTTGTTTCGGCTCTTTACCCTATATCGTTGTTGTTTCCTCTATCGTCGCACTTTTCCTTTGTTCTTCTTCCTGCTTCTGCTTCTCCTCTCATTCTCTATTCCTGAACTCCTATTCTTCCTTCACCTTCTTCTCTCTCTCCTACAAATTTAGTTTTTCTTCTTGCAACCTCTACTTTTCTCTCCTCTGTCGCTATGTTATCTTCATCTATTGCTCCATATTTTCATCTGCTCTCAAAGTTATCTTCACGATAATAAGATATTCCTTCATTTTACATCTTTTCTCTCCCTCTTGAGTGTCAGAAATCTTCCTCTTTCCCTTTTCTTACACGATATTGTTGCTTTCTACTACAGTTGTACTTGTTTCTTTCGAAACTACCACTATTTTTGGTGCAGTCTTCAAAGTCCTTCCTATACTGACCATCTCATTTGTCTAGAGGCATTGTATCAGTACCTCAAAGGATCCTCCTCTGGCCAATGAAATGCATCGTTGATCCATGGAAAGTAAACTCTCATACAATGGTCTTTTCAAATACTATGGGGATCATACAGATTAAATTCCTTGCTGCCAAAATTGAATTTCACTATTTCCTTAGCCTTGGCATCTACAACTTTCAGGTTCTTAATCTCATATAATCCGATCCACAAAGGAAGAGTGGGCCATGGCGCTATCTTCTTCCTATGCAGTTCCGCTGAAAACCTTATAGCGAGGTGGTATGATACCTCTTGCATTATCAACTTGTCAGTGGCAGACCTTGGTAAGACATGCAGAGGCTTCTCTCCACCAAACACTCTGATGAAGGTGGCACCTTGTGAGGCATACCAATATGTAATGTCTACTATCACCTCCATTTCTTCTCGGGACATGCAAGGTGAATCTTGTTCTAATTTAACCTTGTATAACAGGATGATAAAGTGGTCAGTCAATCATTCCATTACTCCTTGATAACTATAGTCAGAAAGTAACTTGCAATATATTTTCACGCAAGTCTCTCAAGTTGTCCATGTCTAGTTCATGCCAGAGAACTATTGTTGTGCATAGATTGCATCCAATAAGTATGTGGACATATAGAACCTTCCTCGCCCATGCTTGGGTGGATTCTAAGCCTTAGCTGTTGGGTGTGAATAAATAATAATTTCATAAAATCACAAAAAAAAAACAGGAAAAAAATAAACCTATCTTGTAGTGAACCGGGGGGTTAGAGGGGGGGCGGAGCCCCCCCTTCATTGCATCGATGCGCAGCAAGGGGGTCACAGGGGGGGCCGGCACCCCCCCTGTCCAGGGGTCTTGAGGGGGGTGGGTAGCCCCCTTACAGGGTCTGGGGCAGCGCCCCCCAAGAAAAAAAATTGGACCCTATATTAGTTCGGCGAACCTACTTATGGTTTTCGGTCCCATGGTTTTGGACACGAATGTTTTTCAGTCCATGGTATTGGATTGCTTCGGATGTATAATATGTATTGTAACATTGAAAGGAATATAATGAAAAATCAAGCTAGTAGTCCCAGTTTTGGGATCCAGTGGGAAATCTCTATGTATATGTGTTTTATGTGTTATGTTCTCGCATTGTTTATTTTTCTGTGATTTAGAATTCGTATGCAGTAATTTCTGTACGGGGTTAAAACCTACATTTGGTATCAGAACTATTTTGGCTTCAAGGGGACGCCTTTGTTGCTGAGGGGTTTCGCTCGGGCCTATGATAGACCCTGTTCAGTGAGAGATCTGCAAGATCGATTCTGGTGGTGAAAGAAGATGGTGAGTAGCGGAAAGATAGAGATTGAGAAATTCAATGGTCAGAGTTTTGAGTTTTGGAAACTCAAGATGGAGGATCTGTTGGTGGATAAAGATCAGTAGATCGCAGTAGATCCAGGTACTAAACCAACGGGAGTGACTGATGAAGAATGGAAGAGGTTGGATCGGAAGGAAAAGAGCACAATATGATTGTGTGTCTCAGATTCAGTATTGCTGAATGTATCAGGGGAAGCTACAGCAAAGGCTCTATGGGACAAGTTAGGGACTTTGTACCAATCTAAGTCTCTGGTGAATAATCTATTCCTGCAGAAAAACTTGTATAACCTAAGGATGAAAGATGGAGACTTGGTGACAGAGCATCTGAATGTGTTTAATACTATGGTAAGTCAGTTATCATCTGTTGATATTAAAATTTCAGATGAAGATAAGTGCATCAGTC
>APFE031580702.1:0-38748 GCA_000404065.3 Pinus taeda
GGCCCAAGGATAGTTTGATCTTGTGTCAACATCGTTAAAAAATGAAACAAGGATCATACAGCACAGTTCCTTGTCTTGTGTCAAGCTAGTTAAAAAATGAAACAAGGAGTCTTGAGGAAAGTTCTTGATCTTATGTCAACCTCGTTAAAAAATGAAACAAGGGTTATGAGGATAGTTCTTTTACCATGTCAACCTCATTAAAAAATGAAACCACTCCCTTTCCAAATCGAGTCTTTGATTAAGATCTCGTAAACTCCAAGTAGAATCTTTCCAAGATCTCAAAAGTGAACCTTCATTCCATCCACTCCATTGGATGCAATGAAGCTTGGGGGGCATGTACCTCGATTTGCATTATAATGTTGGGGGCATGCGAACTTATAACAAACAATTTTTTCGTTTCAAGCTTGTGTAAACATGAAACTGAATCCAAACAAAGTTCTCCATGGTTTAAGCTTGTGTAAACATGAACCCATACCTGATTTACACCTCGTGATTGCCGTTTTTATCCGCTAAATTCTGCTAGATGAGCCTTGGTTGTTTTCGTTTCATCATCGCCATCTCTTTGGCCGATCATATGCTTTCACTTGGTTGTTTTTCCTTTCCTGAGGAACCACAGCAATGAGTGGTTTTATTAGCTAGCCTCTTGACCATTACATGTTTTGAGCAGTTCCACCATAGTCGGAACCAGTTGCTACCCTTTATACCACTCATTCCTCTAGGACGAGTCACCTTTAAGCTCTTTTTTGACTCATAAAAGATGAAAAGATTGCCGAGTATTTTTCCCTTTTTGACTCGTTAAAGAGAATAAAAATGGCAGTCTGCTTTCAGCTTTTTTCCTACCGTTTAAACACGGAAAAAATCGTCGGACTTTTGTGAAACGACGTGTCTTCGATCGCTTTTTTACTTTTTTAGATCGAGGTCACTAATTACGAAAAGTACTCCTTGGTCGTAATGGTCAAGCGGTTTTCTCGAGTATTGTTTTTTACTTTTTCGGACTCGCGAGACACAAATTTATGAAAAAGGACCCCCCTGGAGTTTTCTTTTCTGTGTCTTTTTCAAACTCTCTAAACATGAAAAAGACTCCGAGTTTTACCTGTGTCGGACTCGTTAAACCCTGACGACATTAGACTCGTCACCATGACGAGACTCGAGCTTCTCCTCCCTAGGGCTCATTAAACTATCATTAGGTTGGATTCGTTCAAAGGTTGAACTTATATCACAAGCATATGCTATCCCCTTCAAGTTTGTTTTTCAAAAATAATTGGGGTACTCGCCAGCGATGGTGGGGGAAAATTTGGAAGTCATCATTGGTTACCTACGGTAGCTAGTCACTCTTGAACATCGACACTTTTGCTTCTCGTCGGATTGGGATATCCTCACATCGTCATTGGCCTTCCAGGGTTTTTTGGGTTGCCTTTTGCCTCATTCCATCTTATCCATGTTGTCTCCGTCAGACCTCCGATCCCTTGGTACCAAAATTCTACCGCATTCTAGAGTCATGTCGTCGATATGTTCAAGAGTATAATCCTTCTACAATTCACACCCTTACCTCCTCCTCTAATGCTCTGTTTCACCATCTACCACTTGTTCCTTATCTCGTGTCATTTATGGGGGAAACATTATGGCCCTCCTGCTACGAATCGTCTCATGTCGACACCAGCTCATAATCCAAGAGGTTGATCTAGAGATCCTTTTCGGTACCTTGGAGCTTACATGCCTCAATGGCAAGTTCTTCACCCCGGACGACAGACTTTCATCATTCGTCTTCGATTGGGTGATTCCACAAGTGTTTGACTTCAGCCCATTTTTCACACTTAGTAGATTGTACTGGCAGTACCTTGAGAGCCATTGGCATTATTGATGGTTTCTCTCATGCTTGTTAACAGTTTTCATTATTGACCAATAATCAAGCAACTTTCTATCATGCTTGTTGGGTTAGTTTGGGTCACCTTTCCTCCTCTGGGATGGTGGTTCCTCCTCTTATGGAACCTCCCGTGAGGATAAGCCCCCTCTCCCTCATCTTATGGAGACTCCTTCTCCTATAAAACCACTCACCAATGCTATGATCTGCTAGTTCTTTAGTTGGGCAGTGCTGCTAGTTCTTTTGAGTTTGGTAGATAGCTTTGGTGTGAGAGTGACAAGTGTGGGATTGCTAATAGTTTGGTACGAGGTTGTGGAATGCCTTAACCTTGTATTAGAGCTTGTGAGTGAGAGAGAGATATTGTCTATTTGGGAGACCCATTCTTGTGAGTGAATGCTTGAAGATACATACTGGCTGGACCCTCCGAGAAGGCTTGTGACGTCAAGACTTGGTTGTAAGCTTTGCTCTTGATTCATTTTAATACAATCAATGATGATTTCCTATATATTGTGTACAATTTACTTGATAGCTTATGATTTCTTGACTTTATAAGTAAATAGATCATTGTTGTTCTCAGTTACGTACTCTATTGTTTTCTTGTGGTGTTTCAGGTTTATTTCTCATCAAGGAGAAAGAAATGGAAGTTGGAGCAACGCAACAGAACTTCATCAACCACTGGTTTGAGGTAGGCTTCCAACGATGACTATTTAAGGGAATCGATTGTTGTTTTGTCTTTGTTGTGACTAGACCCACTCTAGGGCTAGAGGGGTTGCCTCTGTCCACAGAGGGAACACTTTCCTACTTCACAACCTTGTAAGAAAGTAAACATTATCGATCACAATAGGGAAAAATCCATCTCTTATGTGAAAAGCATGATCTATTGGATCCCATGCATGAACTAGGAACTACAATAGTTATGATTGTTGCTTCATTTCGGACAACCTGAACTATTTGAGCAACCCACAATTTCTGAGGGCCTCAACTGTACTCAGATCATTTAGGGAAACCATGTCTTGTTCTTCATGCTCTCTTTCTCACCAAGTAATAGACATTCTGATTCGATGAAAGCCTGAAATCAAACCATAAGCTTAGTTAGGATCCTTTTCATGCAAAAAACTAGAGAAATTTTGGGTCAATTTGGTGAAACAAGTTTGTGAAACTTGCCCAGCATAGTGCAGCCTAGGCAAGGAGACATTGCGCTGCAGTGCAGAATCCCTTCTTTCTGGGTGCTCCCCAACATAGTTTTCGATATGCAATGCTGCGCTAGTCCTAGGGCGAAAAATTCAAACCCTATGGGCCATAAAAACCCTAAAAAATGGCATGAAATAGTAAAAGAATGATATGAAAAGAAAGAGGAGGGGTAGATCTCCTACCTGGTCCGGACGGCACGAGAAATGATTCGCAGAATCTCTTGCAATCAGCTGATGACGATCGAGGTAAAAAACAGGGTCAGAGCATAAATTGAATGGTAAATATCAAATGGTGAAAATAACATGGTAAATTCTTGTTTTTATATTTATTTCATGAACATTAAATGTGTAAACTTTGGTATTTACCTATATTTACCAATGAAACAGGTATGTTTAATCCTTTTGGTGTTGCTTTGAACAGATGTACAGCTGAATTATAGACTTTGATGTGCATGATCATGAATTGTACTTTGACCACAGAGCATATTTTTATCTCTTTTTCGAGCTCTGTTAAACATCGAAAAAGGAACCCCCCTTGGAGTCCTCTTTAAGCTCTTTTCAGACTCTCGAAACATGAAAATATTGTCAAGCGCTTGTCCTTTCCAGCTCGTTAACGGATTGGAAATGACATCTACTCAGTATAAGTTTAACCCTTTTTCGGGATGAGATAGATTATTTACGAAAAAGGAATACGTTGACCGAACATGGTCAATAGGTTCTCCCTTGTATTGTTTTACGCTTTTTCGGACTTGAGAGACAAATCTACGAAAAAGAAGTTGTGGAGTTTTCGTTTTGTCCCTTTTCAAACTCTTTAAACATGAAAAGGACCAAGTTATCATTGTCGTTAAACTCGTTAAAACATCAAATAGTGACAAACTTGTCCAACATGACAAGACCGACTTTCACCTTTGCTAGACTCATTAAAACATCACATAGCGATGGATTCACCTTAAGGGTGGAGTTATACAACAAGCATATGTTATCCTTCTCAAGCTTGATAAAAATAAAGAGGTGTTGGTCAAAAATGACTGGGGAAAATGGGAAAGGGGGTAAGCCACTTTATGGCAACAAGTCACTCTTGAACATGACACTTTTACTTCATCATTGTGACTATTTGGGTTGAGTTATCTGCTTGATGGTCATCATACCTTGATCTATCATACCATCCATTACTTTTGTTTTGGGTCAATGCTGCCAATCCATTTAGTGTCACCGACATGTTCAAGAGAAGTCACTCAGTTTGAAATTCATCCTTTGCAATACTCATAAACCTTCATTTTCATGACTGCCATTCCTAAACCTTATGTCATCAGTCGAATTTTGTCTCCAAAATCATTACACTCGTTTCGTGTCGTTGATGTGGGATACATCAAGGCCCTCCTGCAACGAGTTGCTTCTTGTCGACATCAGTGCATTATCCAACAAGTTGACTTAGAAACACCCTTCTAGTACCTTGAAGCTTGCATACATCAATGGCAGGTTTCTTGCTTTCGGCGATAGGTTGACATCACTGGCCTTCAACCGAAAGACTTTGTATGGTGTTCGACATCAAAACATCCATTCACACCATGCAGAATGTACTGCAGTACCTTTAGGATCATTATCATTATCAATGATTTCTCTCACGTCTGTTAACGGCTTACATCATTGGCTGGTAATCAGATGGTGTCTTCCCATGTTTGACTTCAGATCACATATTCACATGGTTAGACTCGAGTGAAAATTGAACGAGATAGAAGACCTCGGATCTAGTTTCATCCATCCGGGCTGCGATTTCAGGAAATGTACCAAATCATCCATACAATGGCTTTACATTGATAGTCATCCTATCATGGGTCTATATCTCTAGACGATTGTCTATGTACTTGTAATGAAATTTTATATGTTGAGCATGGGTATGCCTTCCCTCGGCGATTCATGAGAAAAAATCAAAATATCATGATATTATGTATTGTAATTGATGCAATTCACCATCTTCTTCGAAACCTCCTCATCACATCATAAAGCATATCACTCGACATTAACATTTTTGACTTCATGCTTTAGGGGGTAGATGTTACAGATCCATTTGGGCACATCACTCCCATCATCCAGATCATCAATATTAGGGCTCATCAAACCCTAATTCAGTTGCTACATGCCCTAGACAAGTCAACACTTTGAATGCCTCCTTCCCTGAAAATTTCATGGCCTGAAGACATCTTCAAATGACTCCTTGAAGGACCAACGCAAGTAGGCCCATGCAAGGGTGCTCTTCAAAGCACTTAGGCCCATGCAAGGGTGCTCTTCAAAGCACTTAGGACCATGCAAGGGTGCTCTGCAGAGCACTTAGGCCCACATTGACCTGCATTGGGCAAGATTGAGCAAAATTCACATAGGGTTCTAGGAATATTCTTATCTTCTAGAGCCTTCTAGAAGATTCCCACACTTATCATCTCCTATGAGCTCAAAAATGGATAAGGAATGAGTTAAGTAACCTCCTATCCTCTCATCCCTTCCTCCATGGAAACCAATTCTAAGTATGGAAGGCCATTCAATACCCTCATTTATGATAAAACCTCCTCCATCTTCCTATAAATTGAGCACTCATCTAAGTGATCAAGGGCTGGACTTTGAAAATTTGTAAGGAGATACTATTGGTCTGAAGATTGAGAGTATAAGCAAGTAGTGTTATGCTTCCAGAGTATTTTTCTATTGATGTGATGTTGGTTGGAACCCAAGCTGGAAGAGTGACAATGGATTGGACTTCATGGTTGTAATTCTTCCTTCTACTTAATTAAGTTGTTTACACCTTTTTCCATATGCTTATCTTGATATATGATGTTTATATGTGTGAATGTATCTAATTCCATTTACTTATAATCGATAGATATCTTGCTTTGGTTGGTTCTCTGTCTTTTGTTTATGATTGCAGGTAATTTTTGAGCGAGTTAAGTTCAAGAAGGAGCAATGGGAGTCATACAAAGGAGAGAAAAGGAGAGTGAAATAACAAGTAGGTCCTTTGATTCCCTTTATCTTATCTATCGTCTATAGAAAAAGGATAAGCGCTTTAAATTTGTTGTTCTAGGTATAGATACCTATCTAGTGAATTAGTATTTATCTGTAGATGCAAAATTCCTCATAACACCACAAGAAGAACTATCTGATGCATGATCTTTACCTAGCAGTGATATTACATGCATTGAAGATGTGGAGGCATTATCTTCTTGGCAGAAGGTTTGTATTGATGAGTGGTCACAATGGATTTAGGTATCTATTTAACCAGTCAAATATGAACACCAGAAAAGCTAGATGGTTGGCCATGATTAGTCAATTTGATTTTGAGATCAAACACTTCAAAGGAAAGGAGAACAAGGTCGCAGATTCTTTTAGCAAGCGGATACAAGTAAATCATATAAAAGCTATGAGTTCCTATGGGACAAATTTATAAGATAGGATCTTGTAGGTAGGTCATCAGAATGACAGGTAATGGAAATTGTGCACAGGTTGCAGTATTGTGTTGGTACAAGTACAGGTAGTGGTACATGTACAAGTGAGGGTAGTGTTACAGGTACATGTATAGGTATAGGTATAGATGCAAGTGCACTAGATGTGGACTATCATCTCACAACAGATGGATCGTTTAGATTTAGGGACAGGATATATGTGCTAGACAACAGTGATATCAAGAAGGTGATCTTGAAGGAGTTTCATGGGAAACCATATTCAGGTCACCCAGGTTATCAGAAGACGCTGACAGCAGTGAAGAAATTTTATTATTGGTCGAATCTGAAGAAGGATGTAGCAGAGTTTGTGGATAGGTGCTTGAATTATCAATAGGTGAAGGCAGAGTGCAAGCATCCAGGAGGACTGCTACAGATGATTGCGATTCCAGAATGGAAATGCGAGGTCATTTCCATGGACTTTATCACAGGTTTGTTGAAGACAATGAGACAGCATGATTCCATCATGGTAGTGGTGGAAAGGTTGACAAAGGTAGCACAATTCATTCCCATAAAGTCTACATTCTCAGTGAGTGATGTAACACAGGTATTCATCAGGGATGTTGTCATATTGCATGGAGTCCCGAAGAAGATTGTGTCAGACAGGGATGCGAAGTTCACTTCCAAGTTTTGGAAGGAGTTATTTGCAAGATTAGGTACAGAGTTGGCCTTCAATATAGCTTATCATCCGCAGATAGATGGACAGATTGAGAGGGTCAATATGATATTGGAGGACATGTTGAGGATGCATGTGATGCATCAGCAGCGAAAGTGGGAAGAGTACCTTCCACTAGTAGGGTTCTCATACAACAATGGGTATCAAGAATATTTGAAGATGAGTCTATTTGAGGCATTGTATGGGTGGAGTTGTAATACACCCATTAGTTGGAGTGATCCAGTTAACAAGGTGTTGATTGGACCAAACATGTTTTCAGACATGGAGTGGGAAATGCGGGTAATCAAGAAGAATTTGAAAGCAGCACAAAATAGGCAGAAGAGTTATCTAGATCAAAATAGGTTGTTCAAGGAGTTCTAGGTTGGGGAACAGGTGTACTTGCACATCATACCAAAGAAGAGCTCCTTTTGGATTGGATCATGTGCCAAGCTAGCAACACAGTTTTTGTGGACCCTTCGATATTCTTGAGAGGATCGGACCAGTAGTATATCGACTTGCACTACCTTCAACATTGAAAGTCCATGATATTTTCCATTTTTCATTGCTTAAGAAGTATGTTAAAGATGTTGATCATGTGATTAACTGGTATGTATTGCAAGTGGAGCCAGATGGAGAATTCCAGTTGGATCCTTAGTGTATATTGTAGAGAAAGGTACCCATGCTCCAGAACTGAGAAATCGAGCAAGATAAAGTGAAGTGGAAGCACTTTGGGCTCGATGACGCTACATGGGGGATGGCGAATTAGATGTGGGCTATGTATCATTCATTTTTTGTCAATTGCGGAAAATCAATTTTGGTATGATGTTTGGTATATGTTTCGACATATGTTTTGGTGTGATGTTTAGATATATGTACATATGTATATGGATGTAAATACCTCCATGAGCTATGTTATAAATATCCAATAAGCGGTATGGGTGTCATGTCATCATAGTTCTCATGTTGGTTTTCTTTTCAGTGGAGTCATTCATTGTAAATACTGCAACGAGCTAAGCTATAAAGCTCCATGGGAAATATGTTTCCCTTTCAGTAGTTTTGTTGAGGTATAGGCGTGGTTGAACACCGATGACGGTGTCCCCCAAGGGGGAGGGTTCTGTAACAGCCCTAGTCAAAATTCCATGTAATAAAAGTTAATAAAGGAAAAAATAATAACCATGGTTGATGGGACACTAATTCCAAGTTGAATGTTGGGCAAGACATCCTAGTGTGTGTGTTCATTTGGTTAAGTATGGCTAAGGAAATTGGCAAACGAAATGCCTAAAGCATTTAGAAAGGCAAAATGGAATTTTTGGCACATTTATTTATAAAAATAATGGAAATTAGGAGAAAAGGAAGGTTAAATGTCACAAGTTGCATGTGAGGAGGAAAATGAAGGAAAAATAATGAAAAATGAAGAAAATAGAGGCCTAATTGATAAAAAGGCTTATGAGGATTAGTTGGTACCTTTTGTCAGTTCAGTTTTGGAGCTCTCGCATTATTATCTATCTCTCTCTCACTCTTGGACACTTAGATTTTTCTTGGAGCACTTTGGCATTAGATCAAGAAAGGAAAAGGAGGCATGAGGAAGGAAGGAGCAAGAATGGAAGAGTAGGATCAAGAAACTATAACAAGATTCTTTGCAAGTATCAATTTGCATGTGTGTTTTCCTTGCTAGATTTGGTATGCATGGTATTGCATGTGGCTCTTTGTTGTTATGGCATGGGTTTTTATAGGTATGACAATGTTTTCAACCTAACCTTCCATTTCTAGATAGCCATAGTGTGATGGTGCTCTCATGTTTTGGTTGAGCTGGATTGTCGGATGGATTTGAAGCTAAGTGAGGTGGATCTTTGAAAGAAAGAACACATGGCCTAGTGATCCCTGAACTAGACTATGGATTGTGGTAAAGCCACTAGCCTAGTGACCCCTTAACCAGAATGTGGGTTGCAGTAAAGCTAGGTATTGTGTGCCTCAGTGGGCCTAGGAATACTCGACTGGTGAATGGAGAGATATACTATAAATCCTAGAGGTGGTTTCCCTTGATTAGGCCTAGAAATCCTTAATGGTGAATGGTGAGATATACGGTAAAGCCTAGAGGGTGGAGTCTCGATTTAGGGCCTAGTGATCTTATGTGGATTGTGGTAAATCCTAAGAGACTAGGAGATAGGAAAATTCCTCACGGTGTAGGTGGAGAAATCCAATGGAATCCATGCTTGTTTTGGCCTAGTGGTCTGGTGGAGATCATGGTAAAGTCTGTTACTACATGTTTATTGTTTGGCCTAGTGATCTAGTGTGGATTACGGTAAAGCCTGGTTTCTATTTACGAGGGTGAGGTAGTTTAGCCTCGGGATGCCCTGGTTGGTTATTTTGGTTTGAGTCCCACATTCATGCTTGGAATATGGAACGACAGTGATTGGATGAAGAGACATTTGGCTCAGCCAATCTACAGTCAGGTGGAATGTGGTAGTCCCATACCGAGTTGGCTTTTGCATTCATTAATAAGAGGTTATTTCGTTATTATCTTATGTGTAAATGTATTGGTTTATATGTGGATTCTATGGATGATGTATCCTTGGTATTTATGGTGTTATTATGCTAGTTATAAGCATGTACTATGACAGTGATGATGTATGGCTCTCCTCGTGTTTTGTTTTTTAAAGGAATGAACAATGTATCTATGACCTACTAGATGATAATGCAGCTAATTATATAAGGGAACAATTCTTCTTAGTGATTCTCATATAAGTATGAGACCCCTGTGCACAAATTTATTTTTTAAACATATAGATTACATATTTGTGACATGTTTGACAAAATTCTTTTCATGGCTAGAAGGGGTCCAGTCTATAACTTGTCAATGTGTTTGCAAATGTATCATTGTTCTATTATGTAAATTCATTTATGAACCTGTCATTGATTTTTGGGTAGTGACCTGAGCTTTGGGCCTGAAAAAGGGGCACAAATCCTAGATTCACAGGCACAGGTCTGAGGAGAAAAGTCCTGAGATGCATGCATACCCATGTTGTGGGAGTGTCTAGAGCCTCCCAAACACACCCTTGTCCATATCAAGGGAGCATCCGAGGGTTTAATGGTATAAAAACTCAGTGGGACCCAGGGGTTGGTTACATGAGTAGTTGGGATGGCTCCTAGGATTTCTATTGTTCATGTGGAAGGTTTGTGTGATGTGTTTCTATCAATTCCACTTCCTTAAGGTCACCTAGGAGGTTGAATCCCATTATAGTGGCTTCTCGTTGCATATTTACCCCGATTGGATGGTTACTTGGGTAGATGTGGGATGAGGGTGTTACACACTTATTGCAATCAGATGTAGTGCACTCTTGCCTTTGTTTCTAGCAATTCCTTTCAATTTAATATATCTAGCAACAAGCTCATTGACCACCTCAACATGACCCTTAGTTGTAGGAGAAATAAGAGGTGTTGCATTTAATAAATCCAATTTTTTTCTCAGATCAGGATTATGGTTTAGTATCTCCTTGAAAGCACTTATGTACAATTTATCAGTGAACTTCGTATGAATGTATTATGCTACATATTTTTATATCATAATTCATAATATGTGATCTCGAAAACAAATTCAACCTCAATAGATCTTAAAATGAATTCCACTATTTAGTAGTCCACAACTCACATGCATCAAAAGAGAATATGGCATAGAGGTTTCTCACATGGCATGTCAAATAAAAAATCAGGCACAGAACATCAGATAAGAATTTGATTTCATATGCATTGTTGTTTTGAAATTTGACCTAAGATTTTTTCCGAGCAGGTTGTGAAAGCAGAGTATGATTATCATTTATCCTGTTGTGTCTCTCCAATGGTACCCAATAACACATAAGCAGTATGGAATCTTGCTAGTCCAAATGGTTATGCTAAATCACCATGGACTTGAGATCAGGAGGTGGTTTATTGCATTATATGTTTGGTAGAGGGGCAATCTTTTGCTTGAAGGCTGGTTCTCTTACTTTTATTTCATCTATTGGATGCATAATGACTATAGATTTTCCTTGCACCTTTGTCTATCACCACTAAATCATGTTCCCAAGAATAAGAGTGTTGAAGTAAACTATGTTCCCTATTGTGGAATTCATCGATTATGATTGTATACACATTTCCCTAATCTTTTTAGCAAATGAAAGACTTTTGTGATGAGAATGCGCGCGGACCAAATTACAGCAGCGTTAGGTGTTTAGATAGAAGACGCATAGCATGAATATTACTCACGATTATTTGCTTCAAGTACACCTCAGCTAGAAAGGCGTCAGTTGGTTAAACTCAGTATTAGTGGTTGTCTCTATCAAAAGTTTGTTGTGTGAATTTTAAAGGTTTGTGGCCTGTGGTTGGGCCTATGCATGCACTTGGCATGATGATGTGATCTAATATCAACCATGGGAAAGGAACATATTGAATTTTGGATCCATTTCAATATTACATATATTGGTAATTTTTGAATTAGTAACTCATCATTGGAAATGCATAGGTGTTGCCCTGAATTCCACCACTCCTGAAATGCTTACATTGAAGAATCTAATTTTTTCTATTCTCTCAATATCCTAAATGGGACACCAAAAAAAATAAAATAAAATAAAATAAAATAAATAAATATAATAATAATAAAAAAAATAATAAATAATGAAATAAAAATAATATATGAAAAATAAATAATAATAAATAAAAATAAATATAAATAAATTAAATAAAAAATAAATAAAAAAAAACAAATAAATAATTAATTAAATAAAATAAATAAAATAATAAAAATAAATAAATTAAATAAATTTTAATACAAGAATATAGCATGAGTCAACAATTTTGTAAAAGGACTTTTGCATTCTACATAGTAATAACTTAATAATTGATAGGAATTTCTAGGGCTATTAATTATTTGGGATTATTCATCTAAAAGGTTATGCTAATTTTTTTAATAGTACTGGACTATGGTTTGAATCCCTATCTATGGTGTTTAAGTTAACTTGGAATAATTCTTTTGGAAAACGTTGGTTATGCATATGTAGCAGCCATTAGAGGGTATTTTGCTAGATTTATTATGCTTTTCTATGTTTACTCAATGGGTCAAAATGTGAAACAAGATTAAGAAAAATGATCTCATAGGAAAGAGACCAACCATTTCCCAGGAGTTGTTTAAAATAACTTGAAATTTATCATCAGCCCCATCAACAACACATGTATAAAGACTTTGATCCTAACAATATGATAATGCAGAAGGGAAGAAAAAATTATATTCATAGTTGATGATAGAAGTCAAAATATAGCTTAGCACATAGCAACTAAGAACAACACGATTCATAAGAGCCATAACATTTTCACGTATCCCTCTAGTGGCAGATCATAATAAGTTCAGACACATCTAGTTCTTATAACAACTGCACAACTAATGCATATTTTTTTCTCACCTCCTGAGCTGCAAAAAATGGGGAACAACCCCCTCCACTTGGCACAAAATTACGAGAAGCCCTAAAAAATTTCCATCTCAACATTTGTTGGGGAAGCTAAAAAATCCCTGGATGAGATTATTTAGGTGCATGTGATATGTAGAAACAAAAAGGGAGCTAGTGGGGAGGAAAAGAGAAATTTTCACTAGACAAGGAAAGTTATAGAGAATTCAAAAATATAATGTTGATAAGGACACCTATAGAAAAATATGTCCCAACAAGGACACCTATCGAAAAATATTTCCTAATAAGGACACCCTCTCAGTATGTGTACTGATGTGTAGTGTGTGTATCAAATTCCACAATCATATTTATGATTTTTCATACAAAATGATAGAAATAAACTCAAATATTAAGGTTGTTAAAATCCTAGTGGAAGGATAAAGGAAAATCAATGGCTAAGGAGAACACATAATGCCCCAAAAATAGAAGAAGAAGAGGATGTAGTGACAGAAATCAAAGCAAACGGGAGAGCAGGAAAGTAGGCGGTAGGAGGAATTTCAAGCGGAGGTAGGGGGTACGATGAACTGGGTCATTCCAAAACCAAGAAAAATACTTTTACTTTGCAAAAGATTTCTAAGAGGAGGCTTGAAAAGTTTTCATGGGAATTAGCGAGAAGTTTTCATAATTTAATGAGACTATGATAAATCTATGGATTACAGTAAAGCTTGGAGCTGATGTGTGGATCATGGAAAAACAATAACATTTTACATAAAATGTTATTAAACTATAAAAATAAGTTTAGGAAAAAAACATGCAATTGGACAAGGTACTAGAAAAGTTGGATGAGAAATGAACAAAATGAGTGCATTGATTTATAGTGTTAAGGGAGTGAAAGAAAAGTTAGAATAGATATGAGGAAAAGCTCTGTAATATATTGGAAAAACAACATAGCCTCGACCTAAAGGGTATATACTATATTCCCTTAGAGATGTTTGGGTTTGAGCCAGCGGGTTATGCCTATATTTTTTTCATTTTGGGATTGCAGCTAACCTAACTTCCTATCTAATATTTTTGTATAAATAAATAAAATTCTTTCTTTTATATTTTAAAAAGGACTTTTGTGACAAAATACGCTACTCTACTTGGCTCCTTCTGCAAAAGGACCATGGATGAATAATCTTATAAACCAATCAGATTATTTGCTTGTAATGAATATGTGGTCCTGAATCTAGTAGCATCTAGGATCTACTAGAGAAAAGATAATCATTATGAACTTATTTGTTCACCACAAGAGAAGATATGTGCATGGCCCAGTGATGGAAAATAACCATCCTCGAAGGGGATTTCTCATACACCAGAGGTGGGAGAGCCCAAAGAGTGAATGACATTTTTATCGATACATATACAATGATTGTTACAATAGCTTCACGTATAATTATATTGTCTTCATATCTCTTTATCAAATACTCACGTCATGTCTCTATATTAATAACTATTAAAGAATGCTATTATTATATATTTGTTTTGATTGTCCTATTCATAATTACCAAAATGGTACGTAATATCTTGACAAATATCTTCCCTTATGCCTCTATTTTTGCTTAGAAAATAAACTGTAAAATCTACAATCCTATGCCATCATACACTGCTCATAGCTTCCCATAATGGAATTCAAATTTCTACTTTCCCTCACCAGACATGTGAGAAATATCCATGGCATAGGACATCCAAATAGCCTAAAATTTTTGTATATCCTACAATTAAACCTGTCTAATAAATTATTATACGCATACTTATCTGGAAGCCCCAATACACAAGCATCAAAATAACCTTAAGTGACACCCTAATGATAAAGAATTCCCTAACTCATATTTGTAATAATATTAAATATCTTTTTACCAGCAAGGAACCACTATCCTATGATTGATTTTGAACTAATATTTACAAGAAAGATAGGGAAACATATCATCAGTTCCAATTTCCATATCATTGCATGATTGGTTTACAAAAATCAGCTTCTCAAAAGGGGCATGTTAAAGGGAGTTTGTATATATGTTAAGTACAACGCTTAAAAGTTAACATTAGATCAGAATGTAAGGGCACGGTTTCATTGGCTAAGTGTGAAATCCCTCATTGATATCATCTGTAGGTCCTTTGTGCTTTTTGATGGCTCTCTTTGTAGCAAACATTATTTTCCTCATTTACATTATGAGTTTGAATGGCAGCATTATTTTTCTGAAGTTGTTATGCAACAACTAAAATAATGGTTGGTTCTTCATCAAACATATCTTTCTCTCACACTTGCTTTATCCCAAGGACTAATATGGTGTGGAAATAGAAGCCAACAAGCTATGTCAATGTATGCATATGCCAGACCCCTCGATAGAATACATCCTACTCAACAGCTTAACTGGGGGACCTAGAGTGGATTAATCCAAAATAACCCTATCCAACTAGCATGAAAACAACATTGCATCCATCAAATTTGATTTAATAATAGTTGTTGAGGAAATTTTATGGACAGAAATAAGATTTACCAAGTCGTCCATGTGTACATCTTCCAGCTATTTTGAAAATATATGATCAAGAGATGAAGAGTATTGTCATGAAGATGTGTCTACAAGTTGATCCATAAGGATTCTATTTATATGTAGATAGTCATTACCTCCTGTAAATTTCAAGAAATCATTGTTTAACTCATCCAACAAACATTCTTTTATTTCCTCAAAATCAAATCGTTGAAACACGACAATTTTGTATATTAATTTGAAGAATATGTTGGAAAAGTATTCCTAAACACAATGAACATAGGGTTTATTAGTTGTAAGATCACAAGCATCCGGTGATGTGTTGGTGTGTCTGCAAGACTCAAAAAAAAATATCTAGAGCTTTAACAAAATAAATCCCTAAAACATAATAGGCATAATAAAAATTCATAAACTTGCATTGATTTGATGGGTTATGACCTAACTAGAGGATTCAAACAAAGTTAGTGAAAAAAATATTCTACTTTCTTGAATGACCACTTGCAACGATTCAAGAACACCAAGAGGACAAATTTATCACTCTACTACATTGCCTCATGGCTTGCTCCAACCTTTCTTAGCCCACTAGATTTTCCTTGTAATATCCCTACCCACTTATAAGTTTGTAATTATATGTGCAAGGTATTAGGCTGGTGAGCCAATCTATGTTATGTGGCATGCATGCCCATGTAGATATATTATGTACTTTGGGGCCAATGTGCCTAGGCATTTTTTGTTGAGTGGTCGGAGGGCTAGGATTATAAATACAATGTAATTTATAATATTTTTAATAATAATTAAAATGTAATATTTTAATTATAATTACAATGTAATATTCTAATTATAATTACAATGTAATTTGTAATATTGTTAATAATATTTTAATGATCAGAGGGCTATGATTATAAATGCAATGTAATATTTTTAATAATAATTAAATAGGCTAGCTATGGAGCCCACTCCACGATAAGAGTATGGGGGGCATGCAACTCCACAATGAAAAGGGGAAACAGTGTTGGATGACGTGTGTGTATGATGAGGACACCAAGGGCCCATGTGGCTTCGGTGTGGCTTCGGTGTGGCTTCGGTGTGGCTTCGGTGTGCCACGTGGCTGAGAGATGTCATGCATTAGGAGAAATATATATGCAAGCCTTATGGGGATTATTATGATCATTGTTATTTTTATTGTTATGAGGAAGATTATTATGATTAGGAAGATTGTGTGGAAGATGGTTTTTGGACTTCAATCCTGAGAAACTAGCAAGTGAGCCTTGAGCATGGGTTCTAATACCAACTAGGAGTTGTTTGGATTTACACTTGGAGGATTCCTGAGCCCTAGAGTAGGATGGTGTTACACAGTATTTTGTCACACCTCCCGCACTTCCCTGTGACATACCCTGAAGTGCCTAAAACATGACCATCATGCAGTGTACTCATCCATATATGTAACTCAAATCCTCTCTAAAACACTAATGAAAAATGCCTTGAACTTCCCCCGAAGAAAAGGGCTCTAAAACCCTAATTTGAGGATCATCGCTCCCTTGAAACTGAAAGTCGTGATGGTCGCTAGTTGCACTATACTAGCCCTGCGATGCCATAACGCTTTTGGCTTGGCTACTAGGGATGATCCCTAAAAGGAAATTTTCCCAAAGAGGACAAGAATCTTTGTGATCTAGAGGCTTCTAGAACAACGAGAGGGAGGTTGTTCGGCATGGATGAGGTCGAGTTCTCTCAACTTGGCCTTTTAGTCTAATCCCTATGAGCTACCTCCTTGAGATGAGGGGCTTCTCCTATCTTTGGAGAGATCCTAACTCCCTTTCCCTGCCTATATATTCATCCTCTGCCATTCCCAAATATTTAGTCTTTGGCTATTTGCACCCTTAGGCTAAGAATGTGCCTACATGCTACTCTTTTAGCTTGGAGAATGAGTGCTTGGAAAGCTTGAGCTTGGACTTGGACATTCACTCAAGAAGAGCTTATTGACATTAAAGCTTGGTTGTATGCTCCCTCCTTTATTCTATTAATATATACAATTGTTGGTTCATTTTCCATAAATGTGTATGTTAATGCATCATGTATCTTAATGCTCCTTGATCTATTAAGTAGGTTACTTTCGGTTATGATATTTGTACTTGTAACATTTGTTGTGTCTTGATCTCTTGTGCAGGCATTTAAATATTGTAAGCAGTAGGATCGAGCCCATGGCGCAAGCGATTTGAGGTCTTCAACAAAGGAGGATATTATAGCATCAGAACAAGGTAGGCCAAATTCCTCTTATTCTATTTCGACTGTAACTTAGGAAAGTATCTAGTAGATTTTCACCTAGGTCACCACTGATTGTTTAGTCTACTTTTCTAAGATTGATTGCTCTTGTTCAAGAGTCTTCCTATAATCGGGACATCTTTTACAAGTTGTTTTTGGTTCATTAGTGTGAAGTAGTTTTCATTAGTGACGAGTCACATTGATGCTTTGAAGATTGCTTTAGTTCCATTGTCAAGCATAGATTATGAATTGTTTGGTTGGGTTGAACTAAAAGGAAGTACTTGTCTTCATTCTTATGTTTCAGAAAGAAAAAGTGAAAGATCTTGTCATTTAAGTATTTTGAGATATTTCTTGCATACAAAATCTTAAAGTGAAAGAAATCTTCATTTTTATTGAGTTGATTGAATTTTGCTTTGCTCATTGCACTAGTTTGCATTTTTTGAATCAAAGTGAAAGAAAAATCGTTATTGCATCTTAGTGAAAGGAAAGTGATTTTCATTTCTATAGGATTGCATCTTGGCATTGCATTTGGAAGACGAAAGTGAAATTTAGTGGAAGGCATTTTGCATGATGCATTTTGTTTGATGCATTATTGATTGAAATTTCTTCCCTTTACTATTCTAGCTTTCATTGAAGTGGAAAAATTCCTTTTCTCATATAATTGCATCTTAGGGATTCAGATGACATTGTTTTGAGCCCAAAACTGAAACATAATTGAATATAAACATTAAAATTTACCTCAATTTACCTAAGGATCATTTGGAACTTAACACAAATATCTAGAGGTCTAGGCTAGAGACACGTTCCGACGTCTTTAAACCCGCAGCTGTCATTAACTGCCTACAGTGTATCTCGGGGGTGAAATCTTGTCCCAGTATGGAAGTATATAGAAGGTTCTCCAGTGCTTTCGAGTATATCAGAGGCATTTCAGTATGATAAGTATATAGGGACACTCTAATCGAACAGTTCTACATTAGACATCGCTAACACGGACTTGTACTCCCCGTACCATCACATATATATTGGGAGACCCCATTAGGTTGTTATCCTTTAGCCATAGGTAACCAAGTCAACCACCTTGTAAATGTGATACACTGAACACAGCATTCGGGAGATTGACAGTCGTACGTTAAGTCCTTGGTTTCGGCTAAGGTGTATATAGCGGTTCAAGGATACTTGGTAAACCCTCTTGCCTAGCTTACCCCTCTTTTATTTTGTTTTGTTACGTTCTAAAATCAATTAATTGACCATGGAACAACATCTTTCATGTGGGAATACTCTTTAGTAGATCTTAGGTTAATACCAATGGGAACATTTCTTGAGTCTACCAGTCAAGGAAACTCCTCTGACGGGAATCCTAATCCTTTTCCTTCTTTTGGAAATAGTAGTGCTCCTTATATGGCAAAGTTATCCCTTCCTGGATTGACCATTGGTCTGCCAATTTGGTTATTTTCGACCTCCGTGATTCCGAGTGTCGAAACTGCTTTTCAACCACTTTCTCCTCCACCTGAACAACATCAACCTCATGTTGATCCTAAAGTTGACCCCTTTCCTTCTTCGCCTATTTCTTCACCCTGTTCTTCCTCTTTTCCTGGTGAAAGTCTAGATTCTCGTAACCAGGAAGCTAAAAAGAAGAAGAAACAAAATAAGACAGGGGGAAACCAAACAACTATTGTTACAAATGCAACTAATGAAGAGAGATCTTCCAACCACCCCCCAAAAGTAAAATTCCCTTACATGTTATGTAAGGTTGACCACCTTCTTCGGAATTGTCATGTTATTCCTAAGGTCTTACAAGTGTGGTCTATAGGTTCACATAAACCTTTGTCATCTGCCTCCGGTGATCATGTTGTTGATAAACCTTCAACCAGTGACAGTGAATCCTATGGGAAAAGGGGAAAAGTCAAATTTCCCTGTAAGTTGTGTGAAGGTAATCATAACATTCACGTTTGTCCTCTTCTGGATGAGGCTTCCAAAGAGTTGGAAAACCTTACAGCTTCTCAACCTCATCTTCTTACTAGGTATCTAAAGCTTTCCCCTAATCCTTCACTAGTTGATCCAACAATTGATCAAAATTCATCTTTGGTCAACCCCACTCTCTCTGAAAGTGAGTCTCGTGAGTCCGTTCTTGACCAACCATTGGTTGAGAAACCGGGAGACTTGGCTCGACCACCTTCAGTTAATCCTATTTTTTTGGTAGAGAGAAAACCCCATATTGCTCAAGTTCTTATGGTTTCTTCAGTTTCGAATGAACTGGAGGGAAATCTTCCCATTCCCAAGATTTATGAGAGCAGTTCTCCTATTCCCAAAGATAAAGAGGGTAGCTCTCTTGTTCCTACGATACCCCCTCCAAGTAGTTCGGTCACTTCTTTTGATTGGAGTCGACTGGAAGGATATCGTCTTCCGTCTTATGTGCCTTTCCATATTACAGTACAGGCTTACCATATGGTCGTACCTAGCACAATCATAAACAAGCGCACATCTGTTAGCATTCTATCCTCAACTGCTTGGCAAGATTTAGGTTCTCCTCAGCTTGTCCCCATCACCCAGAAACAATTGACTTTTAACAGAGGAACTAGTCAACCATTAGGGATCCTTCCTAAGTTTCCTATTACTTTGGGAGGAAATATTTTCTATATATGGTTGTCCAAGGCCATTTAGATTTCAATCTACTCCTTGGTCGTGACTATGTTTATGTCATGGAGCTCTTGTGTCTTCCCTCTTTCGAGTGATGTGTTTCCCACATGAAGGAAGCATTGTGATCATTGATCAACTTACATTCATTAGTCCTGAATAAAATCCCACTCAACCATCATCCCTAAATGCTTCTTATTTTCAAGTGATATCACCCCCACCACAGGTTAATTACGTGGCCATGTATTCCATGCCCACATCTACTGATGATCTAGTGGATGATGTAGTACACCATGTATGGGGAGGCATTGGAACATGATTTTTCATTTGGATCCTTGGACATGTATCCATTCCAAAGTGTTGTTCTCCCATCTGATGAGAACCTCTTGGAATCCATGGCCTCTTTTGGGTTGTGATAAAGGGTTTGGAGCAGAGTTCCTTGTCTTGTGTCAAGCTCGTTAAAAAATGAAACAAGGGCCATGAGGATAGTTCCTTTACTATGTCAATCCCATTAAAAAATGAAATAGATACCATGAGGATAGTTCTTTTACTATGTCAACCTCATTAAAAATGAAATAGGTCTTGTGGAGCAGAGTTCCTTGTCTTGTGTTAAGCACCTTAAAAATGAAACAAGGGATATGGGGATAATTCTTTTACTATGTCAACCTTGTTAAAAAATTAAATAGGTATCCACGAGCATGGTTCCTTTACTTGTGTCAAGCTTGGTAAAAAATGAATTAGGGTGTCATGAGCATGGTTTTTTTTTTGCGTCAAGCTCATTAAAAAATGAAACAAATCCCCTTCCAATTCAAGTCTTTGATTAGATATCGTAAAATCCCAGTCGATTCTTTCACTTGATCTCATCAGTAAACCTTCATTCCATCCACCTTTTAGTAACCAATAGTATACTTAGGTGAATGAAATGAAGCTTTGGGGGCATGTACCTCGGATTGAGTCATTTTGCTGGGGGCATGCAAACTTATCTCAAGCATAGTTTATCTTTGTTTCAAGCTTGTGTAAAAATGAAACCAAATCCAAGCATAGTTTTTTCTCATGTTTCAAACTTGTGAAAAAATGAAACCATATTCAAATATACTCAAGCATAGTTTCCCATCTTTCAAGCTTGTGTAAAAATCAAACCATTCCAACTTTGCCTCTCATGATTGCCATCAGCTTGCTTTTGTTGGATGAACCTTGTTTTTTTCATTCCATTATCATCATCTCTTTAGTCAACCATATGCTTTCACTTGGTTGTTTTACCCTTGCTTGGGGAACATCTAAAATGAATGGTATTATTAGCCAACCTCTTGACCCTTACATGTTTTGAGCAGTTCCATCATGACCAGAACCAGTCGCTATCCTTTTATACCACTCGTTTCTCTAAGAGGAGTCATCTTTAAGCTCTTTTCTAACTCTCAAAAAATAAAAATATTGTCGAGTACTTGTATTTTAAAACTCATTAAATTGAATGAATTGGCATCATCTTAGTATATGTTTACCACTTTTTCGAGCTGGGATTGACTATTTACAAAAAACGAACACTCTGGTTGATATGATCAAGAGGTTTTCTCGAATATTGTTTTCTACCTTTTCGGGTTCGAGAGACAAATTACGAAAAGGGACCTAATGGAGTTTTCTTTTTTCGTCTCTTTTTCAAACTCTCTAAATATGAAAAAGACATCGAGTTACTCTTCCATCGGACTCGTAAAAATTAAATGACGAAAGACTTGTCACCATGACAAGCCCAAGTTTCTCCTTCCTAGGACTCATAAAACTTACTAGGATGGATTCATCCGAAGGGTGAACTTATACGACAAGCATATGGTATCCTCTTCAAGCTTGTGTAAAAATAAAGAGGTACTCATGAGAAATAGTGGGGAAAAAGTGAAAGTGAAATATCTCTTGTATATGCAGCATGTTGCTCTTGAGCATGACACTCATCTGCATCTCGTGTCAGGTTTAGGATATCATCGCTCAGTCACCTGTCTTTCCGGGTTTAGGTGATCCATTTTTCCTCTCATCTCACTTTTCTATTTTTTGTCATCAAGACCCATGGTCCTATGTTGATTCAAATGTTGCCAAACTCTGCATTCGTGTCGCCAATATGTTCAAGAGAAGTCCTATCTGTAGTTTATTACCTATAGATTTTCTAACCTTTTCCTACAATCTTGATCATACTCATTCATTTCACTTTATTCCTTGTTTTGTGTCGATGATGGGGAAATCATCATGGCCCTCCTTCGACGAGTCACTTCCTGTCGACTTCAGCTCATTATCCAGGAAGATGACTTAGAAACTCCCTTTTAGTACCGTAGAGCTTGCATGCTTTAATGGAAAGTTCTTCGCATCTGACGATAGGTTTTCACTATTGACCTTTGATCGGGTGATTCCACAAGTGTTCGACATCAACTTAATTTTCACATTCACATATTGTACTATCGTACCTTGAGGACAGTTATCATTATTGGTGGTTACTTTCGTGCCTATTAACGGTCCACATCATTAGCCAGTAATCAAGTGGTTTTCTAGCATGTTCGACTTCGACACATTCATTCTCATGTTAGAATTCATACTTTGATCGGGTTGGGATGGAGTGCAAGACCCTAAGCTTTGTCTGATATGGCTACGTGAAGATATGTATTATTCATGATTGTACATATGTTTCTACTATATGAATGGTTGTGACCATACCATGGGACTTTTCATTTATCGTTATCCTTTTATATCAGGTGGGGGCGTCCATACCTTGGATCTTAGATCTACAGATAATCCTTCTCATTTGGATGGATGCGCCCATGGCATGGATCTTTCTCATAGTCCTTATTATCCGGATGGCTGCGTCTATACCGTAGATTCATGTTTTGATATCAGATATGTATATGTATATTCATCCTTGATTGCAGGTCTCCTAACAGTGTTTGTTCTCATCCTTGCAAAAGCTTGCAAAGCATCTCAGCCATATGTTGAAGCCTCGAAAATTTTTGCAACAACATAGGGGATGACCACCCGGTCCGGACCTTAAAGCATCTCCTTTTCTGTTTGGAATGGTGGTTCCGACTGGTTCAACTAGGTCCAATTACCTTCTCTCAATCTCGAATGGCTTTAAAATATGACTTTCATTCACCAATGGAAGAGAGACATCAGATCAACCTTCTAGCTGATCAGGCAAGAAAGTGACCCTTAAGTTGATTGAGGGCTCATCCAATCCACTACTAAAGTTTTCCTCTTTGGGAAGAGGACTTAAAAGAATGTAGAATTTACTCTAAATGCAAACTTGTTCTAAGATGCAAGCAAAAGAAACTATCTAAATCCTATCTCAATTAGGCAGATATAGATCTAACCTAACCAAGAGCAGGTATTTAAAATATTGAGATTTAAATGTCTTGTTTATAATGAATATCAAGTTAATGAAATAGTTCAATTAACTGACATTATGGATACCAAACACATCCTATTAAGACTTTTTAACTGAAATAATCAATCAACAACACTCAGGATGTAGTTCACAGAATGATCTTTATCATTTAATCTGTAACTTGAATAATTAAACAATAATATGCGGAAGAAGTTCACAACATATCACTATTTATTCATCCAATATTAAAATACAGATTTATAAGTAAATAGTTACTCAGAAATCAGAATTCAACTCATAAGAGCAGAGATAAATAACAACATAAAATAGAAGCAAATTACCCATACCGACAAAAGTGCTCAAATATGTAAGTAAATTGACACCATTCTTGTTATCATAAAATAAAACCAACATTTAAAATAATAGTATTTGATGCAGCCCAGGCCTCTCCCAGGCCACAACTGCCAGGATCGTCCATCACCATGCATACAAATCATGCATTTTAACACACGCCAGTGTACACTTAAAGATGATTTATAAAAACCATGACCAATTCATAACAATCTCATTAGTTACATAAAAAATATCATATATATTCGCTGGATTGCGCTTTACCTTTAAACTAGGCTTGGTTAACACGCAGGCTCTTCACATAATACCTCAAAGAAACATATCAATAATGGGCATGCATATTCAATATATATATATATATTATATATATATATATATATATATATATATATATTATATATATATATATATATATATATATATATATATATGCATTTACCTACGCACATTCGTAGGATGTTTCCCATTGTTTTGATATCGCCTCTGGTTATAGCCGGCCCTTACTCTAAACACAGACTCGTATGGATATATGCGCCGATTTACCACAGGCTCGCATACATATCTTTGTCCCTATGCCGCTTTCGTCCATGGATATATATAATTCCAATTGTTTAACCAAACCACTGCCCTATAGAATCCCACGTACCCTTCCAATGTGTCGCCAATCCTACTGTTCAACAATGGGTCAAACCATGAGCAGCGCTCCTCCGGAACTGATACTTCCCATATGCACTGGTTAGTGCCTTGCCGGTTCGGCTATTCGTGTTGACTTGACTAGCATGAACTCTTCACCCGCGTGACAGGTCTATTGGGATATTTTGTCACAGTTTATATGTGGTCCTGCTATTCGGCGATTGGTTTAACTAGCCATAGCTCCACCTCTGGGCGATCCATATATATTATAATTTAAATCAAATCGTTTTCAATTTACAGAACTTGCCTGTCACACATCCGCAGTCTGTCTGCGTGTTTACCTTAATGCGTTCACACCTGGTATCGATGCTTACGCTGCAACTAAACTGAACGTTTTCCCGACATTCTTGGCAACGCTTAGGCAATTCGGCTGCACTTGGTTCATATCAAGAACCAACTTTAGTGCCTTTGAATAATTCCCGAAGGTGTAGTTGTTTGCAATAATGGCCCATACCCAGATGATTGTTACGAACCCATCCACTTTATCGTAATGAGGCTTACACATCTCTAAGTCCGAGAAGCAACCATATCCATTTTAGATAGTCAACCAATCGAAACTTAAGTAGTGTTATTTCCCACCTAATCAAAACTTATGCTCTGATTTTGAAATTGGAGGAGACGAGTAGACACCGAAGATACGTGTGCAAGGCACACTACTCAGTGAGATCCGACCATCAATAAATAGACACGAGTCATCACTCAATAACTCCACCATTTGATTCGATTTGTAGTCCCTGCATGAACGTCGCGATTCATATATTCCCACGGATGACCTGTTGACCTCGGATCATGGTGGGAGTGCTATAAACAATTGCGCGCTGGAAAGAAGCGCCAAGCAGCCCGTTAACATCCAGCAGTTTCGTGTGGGCAAAGTAGAACCATTAACACCGTGCCATTTCAACACTATATGACTGTATATATGTGCGAGTTCAACATTATATGACTGCATATATGTGCGCCATATAAAATCAAGCCTGTCCATACATTAAACGAAAAAGAAACCAATTCACCATTATTACACAGCAGAGAGCGCATGGGAAAATAAGCACCATTAAAACGAATACACAGCAAACCACTGCTCTAAAAAAATCTATTTCAAATGAATTTCACACGCACAGGCTCACTACTTCCATTATACATAACATACAGTTTTTACATGTTTTCTGAGCTCTCGCTCCATAAAAAAAATCCACACAGCCATTTGAGCTTTCGCTCTAAAACCAAAACTCACGCCTATGCTTCTCGCTTCTCGCTCTCTCCCTTTTAAACACAAAAGAGATTGCATATCTACTCACTTAACCATCTCCTCCATATTTGGAGATCTAAAATATATATTTAGAATTCCTACCTTATCCTATTCTAAAAAAACTGGATACTTGGATTGATCTCCACGCAGGGAGGACCATTTGCCATTTATCCAATTTCAATTCAGAATTAAGCCACTCTTAACTAATTACATTGAATTGAAATTAATACAAGATTAACAACCAAATCTTCCTTCAACCTTGTATTAGCCACAACATGTGACCATTTCATCACATTGTTGGCTAGGTCGGGATGCTCCTGCATCAGACTCCCAAAGTTTAAATTAACCATGATCTCCTGATCATGCATTTCTGGTTTGCGTCCTCCTGGATCCCATACTTGATTTGATAGTCTGTACTTGATTAATGCTATTGTTGTTTGTTCTTCAAGTCTTTCGCCTTTGTGCTGCAATGCCTCACTATCTGCTGTTGTCCTTTTAACATACCTTGCTGCTGTTTTACTTACTTCAATTTGCAATTCTTCATTCCTTGCTGGCTTCCTCATCAAAAGATTTGACTTATACAAATCTGCTATCTTATCTGTAAGTTCTCTCAAAAGTTTTGTATCATCTGCGTTGTTCGCAATATTTGTCTTTAATCCTCCTGCACTCTGGCTTTCCACATCATCATATTGTAAGCATCTTTCATCAATTCCATTAAACAAATTCATCGGTTTACCTTTTTGTAGTCCCACTATGGAATTGTCTTCAGACTGCTGGTTTATATCAACCTCATCTGACTATTTCACACCGAACAGGATTTCATCTATGAACTTCTTCTGTTGCAAATGATCAACACCTTCTTCCTCTAAAAAGGATTCTTTATCATATTTTACCTCAAGAGCTTCATTCCTGGTTGTGACAATTTCAATCGATTGTCCATCATTCTCTGCATATCCTGCAAACATACACAAATTGTAAGAATCAAAATCACAAGGCTTCATTGCCTCATCTGCTTCCTTTGTCAACATATCTTCGAATTGTTCTGAACTCTGCCAGTAGTCCATGAGATCTTCAGCTGACCTCTCATTATCCTCTTCTCCCAACATTTCACCTTGTTCTGGTCTGCAAATGGAAACTTCCAATTCTACCTCTGCTTCTCTGAGTTTCTCTGATTCCTCTTGAGCACTCAATATCTGCTCAATCTTTCTCAATTCTTCTGCTATCTCTAACTTCACTTGTTGATTTCTCCTTTCTCGTAGCCTTGGCCACTTTACTCTTTTCCTCATGGTCCAAACACTTTTCTGCAGCATCTTCATCAATATTCCAATCTGGAAATCTATCTCAGCTTTCTCTCGATCAAAGTCTTCTTAACTCATGCCATTTACTTTGGCATCTTCCATTCTGCTGTGGCTTCCTTGTGAACTTCTGCTATGACTATCTATATTCATTTTCTACTCCTCTCTTTTCATGAGCTCCTCGCACCTCTGCAACAAGCCTCTACAACAGTAAGTCTTTCTTACTGCAATCTTACCTCACTAAGCTCTCCTCACTCAGTCTTTTGGTAAGCACGATCCCCTATCTGGAATCTTCTCCTGAGTACACCTTTGCTCCCTCTAGGCTTCTGCAATCTCTCACTCTCTTTTCAGAACACTTCAATTGTCTTTTTTGTCCAACCTCTTGTTGGATTCTTCAAGTTCACTACCACTTCTTCTTTTAAGAACGCATCTGGTTCTTCTTTCACAGCTTCTCTTGATTTATTGTGCTGCAGTCTTCACTCCTTCGAATGTTGTCACCGTGTTTTGAATGGATTTCCTCACTGCTGCAATCTGATACTAAACTTCATTCAGAAAACAAACCTATAAAATTTCAATAGAGCCAAGCTCTGATACCAACTGATGCAGCCCAGGCCTCTCCTAGGCCACAACTGCCAGGATCTTCCATCACCATGCATACAAATCATGCATTTTAACACACGCCAGTGTACACTTAAAGATGATTTATAAAAACCATGACCAATTCATAACAATCTCATTAGTTCCATAAAAAATATCATATATATTTGCTGGATTGCGCTTTACCTTTAAACCAGGCTTGGTTAACACGCAGGCTCTTCACATAATACCTCAAAGAAACATATCAATAATGGGCATGCGTATTCAATATATATATAATATATAATATATATATATATATATATATATATATGCATTTACCTACGCACATTCGTAGGATGTTTCCCATTGTTTTGATATCGCCTCTAGTTATAGCCGGCCCTTACTCTAAACACAGACTCGTATGGATATATGCGCCGATTTACCACAGGCTCGCATACATATCTCTGTCCCTATGCCACTTTCGTCCATGGATATATATAATTCCAATTGTTTAACTAAACCACTGCCCTATACAATCCCACGTACCCTTCCAATGTGTCTCCAATCCTACTGTTCAACGATGGCTCAAACCATGAGCAGCGCTCCTCCGGAACTGATACTTCCCATATGCACTGGTTAGTGCCTTCCCGGTTCGGCTATTCGTGTTGACTTGACTAGCATGAACTCTTTACCCGCATGACAGGTCTATCAGGATATTTTGTCACAGTTTATATGTGGTCCCGCTATTCGGCGATTGGTTTAAATAGCCATAGCTCCACCTCTGGGCGATCCATATATATTATAATTTAAATCAAATCGTTTTCAATTTACAGAACTTGCCTGTCACACATCCGTAGTCTATCTGCGTGTTTACCTTGATGTGTTCACACCTGGTATCGATGCTTACGCTGCAACTAAACTGAACGTTTTCCCGACATTCTTGGCAACGCTTAGGCAATTCGGCTGCACTTGGTTCATATCAAGAACCAACTTTAGTGCCTTTGAATAATTCCCGAAGGTGTAGTTGTTCGCAATAATGGCCCATACCCAGATGATTGTTACGAACCCATCCACTTTATCGTAATGAGGCTTACACATCTCTAAGTCCGAGGAGCAACCATATCCATTTTAGATAGTCAAGCAATCGAAACTTAAGTAGTGTTATTTCCCACCTAATCAAAACTTATGCTCTGATTTTTAAATTGGAGGAGATGAGCAGACACCGAAGATACGTGTGCAAGGCACACTACTCAGTGAGATCCGACCATCAGTAAATAGACACGAGTCATCACTCAATAACTCCACCATTTGATTCGATTTGTAGTCCCTGCATGAACGTCGTGATTCATATATTCCCACGAATGACCTGTTGACCTCGGATCATGGTGGGAGTGCTATAAACAATTGCGCGCTGGAAAGAAGCGCCAAGCAGCCCGTTAACATCCAGCAGTTTCGTGTGGGCAAAGTAGAACCATTAACACCGTGCCATTTCAACACTATATGACTGTATATATGTGCGAGTTCAACATTATATGACTGCATATATGTGCGCCATATAAAATCAAGCCTGTCCATACATTAAACGAAAAAGAAACCGATTCACCATTATTACACAGCAGAGAGCGCATGGGAAAATAAGCACCATTAAAACGAATACACAACAAACCACTGCTCTAAAAAAATCTATTTCAAATGAATTTCACACGCACAGGCTCACTACTTCCATTATACATAACATACAGTTTTTACATGTTTTCTGAGCTCTCGCTCCATAAAAAAAATCCACATAGCCATTTGAGCTTTCGCTCTAAAACCAAAACTCACGCCTATCCTAACTAATTCTCCTCCTAATGCTTCTCGCTCTCTCCCTTTTTAACACAAAAGAGATTGCATATCTACTCACTTAACCATCTCCTCCATATTTGGAGATCTAAAATATATATTTAGAATTCCTACCTTATCCTATTCTAAAAAAAACTGGATACTTGGCTTGATCTCCACGCAGGGAGGACCATTTGCCATTTATCCAATTTCAATTCAGAATTAAGCCACTCTTAACTAATTACATTGAATTGAAATTAATACAAGATTAACAACCAAATCTTCCTTCAACCTTGTATTAGCCACAACATGTGACCATTTCATCACATTGTTGGCTAGGTCGGGATGCTCCTGCATCAGTATTCAAAATACGAATTTATTGAATCCATTTCTCCAGCTCCAGTCTCTAATAGTCCTTTACAATGCCTAAGCTTTTGCTTTCAAAAGCAGATCTACAACAGTGCAAACTCTGTTCATTATACATAACTCAGGATGTAAAAGAAAAACCTCAACAATCTCCAGATCTGATATTCTACTCCTCCCACCTACAACTCTAAATCCCTATTACAAAAGTGCTTTTAGAATTCTCGAATTGCAGAGGAGAGCAGCCCCTTATTACATTCTGCAATCTGCTATTTATAATATTTGCAAAGGAATTCTTGAGAGGAAAGTTTGTTGAAGAGAAATCTGTCTAATCCAATTTTATTCGCTCAAAATTTCAATCTTTAATTGTTGGAGCATTCTTATTGACTGAGATCTTTTTCTCCATATTTCTTCTACTGTTTTCCTGCAAAAAGAAATCAAAATGAATTAAGATGCAACAATAAAATCAAAATACTATTTCTGGCATTAAAACAAATCCAATCAAATCTAATTTAAATAAATCATTGAAAATAAAATATAAGCTCTATTGATGTATGGGATGGTTTAATTGGGCAAGGATATTATTGATGAGCGAATCTGCAATTAGAAGAGGCTTAAGACAAATAAAAATGCAGAAAATAACTCAGATAATTGATTTTGTTTTAGAAATTCGGAGCTTGATCTTTTGCATGATTTTTTATCCAATTAATCTATTAGTGAAACCTCCTCGGAAATGTTCTCCTTGATTTTATCTTTCCAATGAGCCGTCCTTGGCCTTATTTGGCCAAATATAACTCAATCTATGAGCTTCCAAAGTTGATGAGTCAAAACTGACACAATTCTGGAATTTTTGTTGATGGGCTAAAAATCAAAATTTTTAATTAGAAATTTAATCATAAATTTAGAATTCTTAATTAATTCTAAATTAATATAATTATGAATTAAATTAATCATTTTAACGAACTATTTATAATTAATATATCTAACTAATAATATTAATAACTACTTTTAATATCAATATAATTAAATTCCAATTATTAATAAAATTAATATAATTACATATAATTAATTTAAAATCAATTATTTAAATAAAAATATTAAATATTATTTAACTTAAACTAACTTATCCTTCCTTCTTTCACTCACTATGAGTGCTCTTTTTAGAAAAAACTCATAAATTATAACACTATGCTTAATGTTGATGCTTTCATCGCATACGGCCATCGAGATTAGGCTATCGATGTTTAAGAAAAATGCATTGTTTCAAAACCTGTCTATTCACTCACGTATGAGTTCTCTTTTATAAAACACCATAAAATTATAAACACTATGCTTAATGCTGAGCTTCATCTCAATCGGCCATCAGATATAAGGCTATCGATGTTAAGAAATCTTTTTTTCAAAACCTGCGATATGATCCTGTGATCGAAAAAACATTTTTTTTTAATTAAATATTAAATTATTATTTGTTAATTTAAATTAATATAAAATTAGACATTAATTATTAACTTATTATAATATTTAAAACTATAACTAACTCTTTAATATTAACCTTTGGAAATCTTAAAACAAAGTGTTATAAAACTTTAAACAAAAACAAATGCAAAGTTTGTTAAAAGAAATAACCCATCGCACATTGTAAGAAATACACCATCCCATTTTTTGGAATGTCCACATGTAAAATCTGGGATGCCAGAAATTTTGCGTTGTAGGAATATGAAATTAGTATGAGGTCACGGGAGTTATAAGGTCAATGTTTGACTTATTGCATCGGAGAAAATTTTGGATTGGGTTTTTTTTAGAAATGTATCACTTGAAAACTCCCGATGCAATATTCCTATCCGATGTAATAAAAATTGTTTATATATATATATTTTATTAAATTTTAATTTAATTAATTTAAGATTTAATATCAAATATCAATTTTTATTTTGGTTTTATTTTAATGATGTTTAGTTTAGTTATGAAATTTTCTATAGCCTAATTTGCCTATCTAAACTACAGCTATTCCGAAAATAAATAAAAAGAATAAAAATAGCATTTTTAACCTAGACGACATAAATAATTAAACTTCAAAGGAGTGCCATTTATAAATCGGTTGACCAAATGAGGCGAAACAAGCGTCAATGGGAAGCTTATAAAAATTCAATTTTAATAAAGCAATCAAAATAAGAATCCAAAGAAAATGAAAAATTAATAAAAGCGTAGGATAATCAGCTAAATAAAATCCTAAAAGGTGCTTAGCCAAAAAAATTTATAGAAACGGTCCCCATTATTTGAAGTAAAGACATCAATAATGGGCGGTTGTGTTTTTACGTAACACTATCACTCTTTGTTTTGCCTTCATGCTTTAGGGGGCATCTGTTACACAGTATTTTGTCACACCTCCCGCACATCCATGTGACATACCCCGAAATCCCTGAAACATGACCATCATGCAATGTACTCATCTAGATATGCAGCTCAAATCCTCCCTAAAACACTGATGAAAAATGCTTTGAACTTCCCCTGAAGAAAAGGGCTCTAAAAACCTAATTTGAGGATCATTTCTCCCCTAACACTGAAAACCGCGATGGTCGCTAGTTGCACTGTACTAGCCCCACGATGCCATCGCGCTTTTGTCTTGGATACCAGCGATGATCCCTAAAAGGCAATTTTCCCAAAGAGGACAAGAAGCTTTGTGATCTAGAGGCTTCCAGAACGACGAGCTGGAGGTTGTTCGGCATGGATGAGGTCAAGTTCTCTCAAATTAGACTTTTAGTCTTATCCCTATGAGCTAACTTCTTGAGATGAAGGCCTTCTCGTATCTTTGGAGAGATTCTAACTCCCTTTCCCTGCATATATTTTCATCCTCTCCCATTCCCAAATGGTTGGTCTTTGGCTATTTGCACCCTTATGTTGAGATTGTGCCTACATGCTACTCTTTTGGCTTGGAGAAGGAGTTCTTGGAGAGCTTGAGCTTGGACTTGGACATTCACTCAAGGAGAGCTTATTGGCATCAAGGCTTAGCTGTATGCTTCCTCCTTTATTCTATTAATATATACAATTGTTGATTCATTTTCCATAAATGTGTATGTTAGTGCATCATTTATCTTAATGCTCCTTGATCTGTAATGTAGATTACTTTCAATTATGTTATTTGTACTTGTATGCTTTGTTATGTATTGGTTTCTTGTGTAGGCATTTAAACACTATGAGCAGTGGGACCAAGCTCGTGGCACAAGCGATTCGAGGTCTTCAACAAAGGAGGATATTATAGCATCAGAATGAGGTAGGTCATCTTCCTCTTCTTCTATTTCAATTGTAACTTAGGAAAGTGTCTAGTATATTGTCACATAGATTGCTAGTCCCACTCATTGGGCTAGAGGGATCATATTTGTCCGCAGAGAGGATTGCCTAGACAACACATGGTTGTTGGGTTGGTAACTTTGTAGTTAGCTTGGAGGGTTCCTAGAGCCCTGGAGCAGCATGATTATTGGGTTGGCACCTTGGCCATGGAGGTATGGTTATTATCGGTTATCGTCGCGTGTGAAATTATAGCCCCCGGCTCAAGGGTGACCCATGGTTGAAATCTATGAATCACACAGTCTATGGTAGGGTGGAATGTGGAGAAACCATAGCTAGTCGATCTTTTTAGCAAGATAAGTATACAATTTTGTATATTGTATTGCTTATATATCTAAATGATGAATGGTAAAACCCTAGTTTTGGGGTTTGTGTAAAAATGTCTGTAGTGCTTACAATTCCGCTTCACATTTTAATTTTGTGCCTTGTTCATGATAATTATTTATGTAAGATGATGTGTTGCGCTTTTAATACTACTTGTTGTAAACCCCAGTTGGGGATATTTGTTAATATACTTTAATGTTGCCAAATAATAGATATTTCCACTGTGCATATTGTATTTATGATGTATAAATGTGCTAAGTAAACATAGCGAGCATTCTACAAATGACATTCATGAAAACCAAGTTCTGTCAGGTATCAAAATGGTTGTATATGGTTAGGGTTTTCATTATCCAAGTTCTGTTAGGCATCAAAATGGTTGTATACAATTAGGGTTTTCATTATCGCAGAGGAAATGTGTGTTTTAGGTGTCATAATTGTGGTAGCATTTCCTAAGAGGATATTGGGGTGTTACAAAGTCGTATTAGAGCTTAATTTCCAACAATGAGCTTGAATGGGCCAGAATTAGAGGCGAAATGAGAAAATTACAAATTTTTCTTCCTATGTTTGACAAAAGGCATGTTCACCAACTATTTGATGAAAGTCACAGTAATGAAATTACGTTAAAATTCACATGAAGTGCGTAAATGTCCATGAAGGATTCAGAGGTAAAATTATCACAAATAGAATGAAAATTCTGAAGAGAAATTTGCCAAGTTTAGCCTGTGAGAGCTAAATTTCATTAATAAGGCATATTGATGTGTGTTAAGTCCTATTTGGCTTTATATATATATATATATATATATATATATATATATTATAATATATATATATATATATATATATCTATATATATATATATATATTTTTATGTTATATTATGAATTTAATCCTTTATATGATTCTTTAGGATACGCAGCGTATTAAGAGAGTTTAAGGATAGGATTTTAAGATATATATATATATATATAACATTTTATATACGCACCATGGGATGAAGTTCTATAACGAAATGGTTGAATGCGTTATAGAGTTACGAGGCCTATCGGAGCTGGAAAGTTGCAGGTTATGGTATGGCTTTCATATACATCGTAAACCATACCTACTCGCAGATTAACAATTCAGACCACCTATAGTTATATTGATTGCACAATCACGTTGTCGTCAAGGAATTTGTAGAGCAATGGTTAATTTGTAAGAGCATACTTTGCGCCCTGTAATAGCACTGTTATCTGCAATGCGGTTAGAATGGATGTGAGGAGCTTGATACTCCTTTGATCAATTCTACTTATTTTGGCCTGATAGTTCGAAGTATCTAAACAACGTAAGAGAACTCAAATTTTGGAGGTGGAGCAGACCATTGGCGCAATCAGGATGGTTGGCTAGAAGAAGCAATACACCAGAAATGGCGACGCTTTGAACACCGTTTTGCTTCTGGTAAGGGGCTCGTTTGTTTCGTAGGTAGGAGTGCAATAGAAATAGAGATTGTTCTGAGATGAGAGCCTGCAAGAAAATGAGCTACCTGGAGTTGCCATTGAGCTTGGCAAAGGACTGGTCTAACTACTTGTGATAGCGATGGTGTCGTGAGCCCTCTCGCCATAATATCATTTCCAGCAGTAGTATTGTTCTTATGGTGCGATGGGAGACCATATTAGTGTTAGTGCAGTGAGAATTGTTGTGAGAGATTCAGTGAGACCTGTTGTGTAACTTGCATTCGGTATCAGGAACTGTGTGCTAGAATGGGCGTGGTCTGAGTTATGTAAGGATGTCGAGAATGTTAGAGGTGCGGGTTGTAACCAGTTTTTAATCATGTGTGCGGGATTAGTCTTAGTTATGACAAGCAGCTCCTTACAGGGGGGCTGGTGCGATGTTTGCTGGTTGACTTCCTTGGCTTAGGACTGAGTAGGCATTGTGGGTCTGGGTCTATATTAGGTGTCGAGGGATTGATCGCGGCTTGTTTGAACATTCAAACTACTGGGGATATGGGCAAATCGGTACGTGAAGTCCTCCACTGATCTCTCCATAAATGTGTTGGTCTTTTATATTTTCTCCGTCCTACTGTCTGGAGGTGAGTGGGGGTCCAGGTCAGCCCTCAATATTTCATGACTCTGATGTGGAACTAAATTCTGCAAAAGGATTCGTATTAGGCATCTACTACAGGAGGGGAGGGGTGCCACGAGGTGGTTACTGCGGACCACTTATTACATTGTTGTTGTGGTATGTTTCATCTGTCAAATGGTAGACATGTAGGATGAAGGGTCTCCATCCCCCGAGGCATTGATAAGAGCAACCATCGAGGTTGAGCGGGCGGCCATGTCCGACCTTTTACAATATCAAAAATTGTCTGAGCATGACATTGAGAAAGTGCATAGTGATCTGATAAATGGAGAAGGTAATTATGGAGCTAAGCGTGCTTCGAAACTGTGAAAAAAAAAAAAAAAAAAAAAAAAAAAAAAAAAAAAAAAAAAAAAAAAAAAAAAAAAAAAAAAAAAAAAAAAATCCATCCTCTGCAAGGGGTGAACCTAACTTTGGGATTTGGGGCATACTGGGACAGCATCGAGTGACTGAGGCATAAAGCTTTGGTGGGAAAGTGGCACCCTTTCCATATGACGGGGGAACAGATGACGCACTTGGTGGAGGATGTTGAGCAAATACTGAAGGTGCCATGGGTGAAGGGTAGGGGATTTCTGATTTTGCAAAGATGGAAGGTGGGTTTCAAGCCATTTTCCGAGAGACTAGGTCGCCATTGCATTTGGGAAAATTTCTAGGGCTCCCTTTAGAGCTTTGGAATGAGGAATTTTTAAAGGAATTGCAAATAGGATTGGAAGTTATTACTACTAGGATGAAGGTTCTTTCGGGCAGTTGGACAAAAGGATGGCATGGGTACTTATTGAGGTGGATATGGGTCGGGGATTGATGGCGAAACTTGAGATCCAATGGAGTAGTTTTTCCTTCACCTTAGTCATCGATTACTGGGGCGTGCCTTTCCTTTGCTTACATTGCCATGAGACTGGTCACCTTCTCACTACTTGTCTGGGTTTTATTAGCAAGGGAGGGAATATGAGGGGTTTAGGCTTAGCACAGAATAGATGGTGGGTTCGAAATGATAGGGCAACGGCGACACACAGACCAGATTCGGATAAATCTCAGTGATTAAACACTGCACAAGCCAACAATTTCGACCCTGGTCCTGGTAATTTTGCCCTTATTAATGAACCTGTAAATAAATCGTATGTTGTTAATGCACATCATATAGTTTTCCACACTCCTTTGTATCTAGTTAACTCTGGCCCTTCTGTGGGGGTTGGGATGGGAGACACTCGGGAAGGATCGATGAACCCATCTGACATTTTAGATTCAGGGGAAGCCCTTAGGGAAGGCCTCAAACCATTGGACAAGCTAGTGCATGTTATTTATCCACTGGATGGGGGGGTGGTATTTCTCACCTATCGACACACATGGATGGGAATTCCCAGACAAATTCATTGTCGTTAGACTAATGGAAGCTCTCGTTCTTTCAGATGATTTCCTCATTCCCTTAACCAGCAAGTTGTCTTTTTTCCATAACCAAGAGTCTATTGATGGAGGGATTAGTCAACGGAATGTCACCCTCAAGAAAAAGAGCGCTACCCGCTACAAAAAAAATTACGAATTGAAATCACATCGCATTATCTCCTACCTCTGACCTGGAATTGGGAGGGGTCCCTTTTGGCATTGATACTTCATTCATTATTGGGTGTATCATGACCTCTGATGCACATGGTTCTCAGGTCCCTAGAGAGGGAATGCTCGACATAGGGTGTTACACTGAAATTTGTCACCATGACTATCTGCAGTTAATATGGCTCCATCAACAGTCATATTATCCTCCTTGTCAAGCCTTGTACCTCTGCTCTCCATGTCAAACTTCAAGAAAGAGAGAAAGTCATTAAAAATCATGTTTATCTTTGGGTACGCAGGTTCTCTCTACCTTGCCTGCGTGTACGCATCCCAAGCTCATTGTACCTGTGTACTTGTACGCTCTGTAAGTCAAGGGATGGGTGCGTACTCCTGTAAAGGTCAAAAGGCGGGAGTTTCATCTTAAAAAAGTTACTTGTGGTCACTTCTAGAGCTTTCTAGAAGAGTGTTTGACGTGTATTGAGCGCCTCCAGATGGTTCATGCATCCCTATGATAGAGGAACTTATCCCATCAAGAGATGAGCTACCCCATCCAAAAGAGGGAGTATCCCATTGATGTTGGACTGAATAACTTCCTCTAGAACACTATAAATACAGGCATTGGGCCAAGGGAGGGGAGGTTGAAAGCTGAACATTCCAAAGGTAGATGCTGCTGGAATTAGGACTTCCTTTGTAAGCTTGTGAGGAGAGATTACCATCCTTTCTTGTTTCATTTGGAAGTGGGTGAGCTTGTCAAAGTAGAGGAAAACTCTTGCTGGACCCTGGGAGGAACTTGCACAACACCAAGGCTCAGGTTGTAATGGTTTCTTTTTTGTTTCCTTAATACAAATAAGTCCATTCTTCTCAATGATTTGTTGTTAATGAATTGTTTCATATACTCCTTGGTCTATATGATGAATATGTTTTGTTTTATGAGATATTCAGGTGTTATGTAATCGTTTGATTGTTAGTGTATGCAGGTTTCGAAGTGAAGGAGGAGCTCATCTGGATCGACGAGGCTAGACTACTACAACAGCGTTGGACTTCAGGTAGGATCGAAAACACACTTGGTTTCTCGTATGATAATGCATGTTTAGAGAAGGATTGCTCTTAATTGTCTTGTTTGTCACTAGAGAGTCTTAGGCTCCTAGGGAGGTTAGTTTTGTCAGCAAAAATAACTCTTTCCACATGACAAATTGGCGACTCCGCTGGAGAATCCATTGATGTGATTGATTTTTACTTTGAGTAATACTTTGATCTGAAAAGAGTCATTTCTTTTTTGTTTTTTGATTGTTTGACTGTGTTTTTGGGTGGGTTAGCTTAGAGTCAAGTTAGAATTTAGTTTTTCTTAATTTTCCAGTAGTACGCACCCTCTGAGTTAGACACAGTGCATACCTGTACGCACTGTATCTTTGCACACAGAGCGTGGACGCACCTAGTTAAATAGGCTGCCTGCGTACCCTGTTAAAATTGAGAAAATTTCAAATTTATCCTTTTTTCCCTTTAGATTTTGTTTTTCTTAGTATTTACTGCCCAGATCCACTGTTTGTCTGTCAAAAATCTTCACCTGAACTTGTCCCATTAGTGTCGAGAGTTTTAGTGAAATTCATTGAAGTTTTAGCCTTAGGGTTTGATTTTTGCATTGGTCCTGTAGTGACTTTGGATTTAGAAGTTGTGGAACCTTAGATATCTCTAGTTT